>VUYV01000029.1:5047989-5187706 GCA_008711295.1 Anarhynchus alexandrinus
GGGGGGGGGGCGGCTTGCCCCGCCGGTGAGGGGCGGAGGGTCGCCAGTGCGTTTTGCCTGGGCGGGCGGGCGTTGGGTGTAGAATGGCCGAGGCCTGCCCCCGCCTCGCCGGGCGGTTGGCGGCGGGGGGGGGGAGGTGCGCAACCCCCCTGTGAAGGAAACGGCCCCGCAGGCCGGGCCGGTGCCCAGGCGGGGCCTGGCCCGGGGCTGAGCTTTTCCCGTCCCGAGAATCTGCTTTGTACCTCAGGCAAGGAGATAACGGCCCCCCCTCCCCCTCCTGTCACACACACAGCCCCCCCCGTTTGGGTAACGAGGCCGGTGCGCGCGGTGGCACCTGCTGACAACGCTCTCGGCTGCACAGAAAGCGCCGCAGAGAAGGGTAAAACCTCAGGCTGGTTTGTGTCACTCGGCTACACCAACTAAAACCTTGGTCGGAGTGACCCTCTGGTCTGTCCTTTGGGGAAAATTGGCTTTCTTTTTTTTCCTTTTTTACAAGAGGGGTCTGCTGGAGGGAAGCTGTCAAGAACTTTGCTGTTGTAAATGCGATGTTTATAGGCCCACTTGAGGTAGATGAGGGTCAAACAAATTCCACGGACTCGGCGTGTGACGGCTGAGATGACAAATGGTGACACAGCTTGCAGTGGGAAGTAAACTTCAGAACATGGCCTCTATTAACAACCACCTTATTCATAGCAGAATTACACGATAAAGTGTGAAATACTGCTACCTTCGGACTTAAAACAATGCCTTAAGACATACTTATGCTGTCTTACTGCATACCTCTATACTCCCTAAAAAGAGGCCTTAAAATGTCGTCTTGCATCATTTAAACACAGTCACTTTGTAATTTGCATTTTCTTACAATTCCCCATTAATGTTTACACTTATTTAGGATTGTATTACACTTCATTTTGTATCCTAAGAAAGAGCAGTCTATGTTTAAAATCTGATACGTTGCAATATCAAGGTACAGCTTTACTCATTCAGCGTGCTGAGTTCCAAACTACATTATTCCCAGTTTTACACAGAAACGACCAAAGAAAAAAGAAAACTCCCTCAGCCTTCTGCAGTGAAGTTTGGACTTCATTCCAGGACTACAGAGTTCTGATGCTGAAAACTGATGTCTGTATGTCTCTGTGCGTGTGCCTGTGTGCATGTATATGTGTACATGTAATAGTGTCTGTATGTATAGGTGACTGTACCTATACATATGTATGTGTGTGTTCATATTTATATGTACATAATATGTATGTGCATACATCCTTGTGAATACATAAATAAATGTGAGGACTTTTAATGTTTTTTTTAAGACATGAGGCAAAATACCCTTGACAGCGACCTTTGTTAGATTGTGGTTCCCAGGACAGGAATGTAAACTTGTCTGGTGTTCCGCGTGCATAAGTAAAGCTAAAAATCTTGCATTCTGTTCCCAGCTCTTCCCTCGTAGCCTTGGACAAGCCAACTCACTGTTCTGTTCATGGCATTAGAAAGCTTAATTAATTAATGCTTATAAAGTACTTAGATCTTCGGATGAAAGATGCCATAAAAATGCAAGCTATTATTATATACTTTGTGTGTGTACCTAGTAGCTATGGAGTCTGAAATAACGTAACACTTACCTAACTTTGGTTGTACTTTGCTTAACCTGCTGGCACAAGTTGTTAATGAGATATTAACAGATATGACATTAAACCAACACTGTGCTTTGGAACATAAACAAAAGCTTTTTTTTTTTTAATTGCTCGCCTACATGAAAGTTGAAATGTCTTGTAACCTTTATTTGTCATCATTAAAATGTCCGAGACATGTTTTAACAGGAACAGAAAAGCTCAGTTTTCCTGATTTTTTTTAAACAAGTGCTTTTAACCTACTTAGATTCTGGAATCAGACACTTAAGGGCATTTTGAATCTTCTCCATTATAATTGAGATAGAAGAGCTGTAAAAGCAGTAGTAGAATCAAATGTGATGATTTTTATTTTTTTTTTTTTCAAATGAGAGCCACTGACATTACATAGTATGAGCACTAACCGACATGACCTGATATTTAACTAATTTATAATGCATCATCATTGGCTGATTAGAGCGTAAAAATGTCATTGCTAGATGGGTATAAATCTGAATTAATCCCAGAAAAATGGACATCCTATTCCATGGCAATACTCACTATTTACACCACTGAAAGACAGGCCGAAATATGGCTAAGCGTGTTGTGAAGAGCTGTATTCAACTCAAGGTAGTATTTTACACCAGATTGTTATGCCACAATACTGTATATACTCTACACAGCTCTTAAACTGGGTTAAAAATAATTGCATTTAAACCTTTGTCTCGTGTTTTAAAAATACAATAAAAAGATTGCCTTCAGTATTAATCCCCCCCCCCCCAACCCCATTCTGTTTAATCATCCATTCAACTCTGCTGTTTGAAATCAATTGTTTTTCACCGTAAGCATTTTAAGGTAGTGTTCCTACCTTGTGTAGCAAAGGGCCTGCATTGACTATATGCTGAAAGCTCACACTGGAAGCAGTTGGAGCTTTGAGTCGAAAAAAGCAGTATCGGGTCCAAAATGTAGTTTGAATATACTGAAAGGGTTTCAGATGTAGCATCTGTTCTTCGGGGAAATGACGTATTGTATGATGTTCTGTTTACCATACTGTTTATATTTTTGCCTTTACTGTTAACAGTACTATTTACAAGCAGTATTTTTTAACTTCCCACAAACTGGCACATATAATAAAAATGTTGATGATGTTAATCACTAGGAGTTTGCTGCAAGTGGGCGGGAAACAATTTAGCAAATTTGTGATTTATCCCACTGTTCTACTACCTATGTAGTGAGAGCAAATCAGTGGAGGATGCAATTATAGAATTCAATAGATTTTACGCTTTCAGAGTTTTAGATTGAGAGATCATTGGATTTTCTACTGAAAGAGAAACAGTATGTTTAAAAATTATGTATAAGTGATGGGGGGAGGGGGTTCTATTTTTTTTTTTTTTTTAATGGCAGGACAGCACCGGTGGAATAGAGAAAAAACACAGTATCTGTGTCATACAGTGCATGTGGTATGGTAGTGACTACCTATACAGCTGCAAGAATGATAATTATTATGAGGGCATGCAAAATAATATCACTTTTAAAATATTTTTTATTTATGAAGTGCAAATGATGTGAGCAGGGTAAAGCAATTACATTTCTAATTATTCGCTATCTTTTGGCTAATAGCCATTGCATACCCTCTTTGTAATTTGATTTCTTTTTAATTAGTAGCTTTCCTTGTAGGCAAGAATGTTCAAAAAGTTCCACTAGGTCATTTTACCATCGTGTCTGTATTCCCTTCCCCCATTCTTTCACCCTTAAAAGTTCCCCGAGTTGAATTCAAAAAAACATCAGTAGCAGATCGTGCAGCAGTAAAACCTCAAATAAAATCAGATCCAAAGAATCCCTTGTGGTTTCACACAATATGGTAAAATTAGAGATCGCAGGAAACCAACAAAATTAAACTGGGAACATTTGAAGAGAAATGACCAGGCTTTATGAAAATGACACATTGACTGGCCAGTGTGTTTTTTTATCGACAATTTCTTTGTTGAGGCGTAGATCAAAGAAACCTGCATATGTTTTCGTTTTGTTCGAAGTCTAACTAGAAAATTACATCCAGATGTTTAATAGGCATTCTGTTGGTTTTTCTGCATTGATTAGATATGTTGGTACTGTTTGCTTACAAGTGTAGCCGGATCATTAGCTAATGCAAAGAAATGTTTGCAGCGAGTTGCTAATTAGGTCTTTTGGAAACTCTCCATACTCAGGAACAATTTGTACAGTGGCCAGAAAAACTTGCGGTACTTGAGAAGTCGCTTTCCCTTCTGTGTCTGGGAAAAAACAGTCAGTCGCTTTCCCTAATCTTCTTTTGCCTACAGGGATTGCAGCTTGATCCCAATGGGTTGAAGTGCAAATAAATTAGGAAGAGACCACACACACGCACGCGCGCGCGCACACACACACCCTCCACACACACACACACATCCCCACCCCAATCTGCTCCTTCAGTCAAAATGCAGTTGTACAATCTTACAAAAAGCTAACCGAAATGGAGTGTTTGAAACTAAAATGTGTTAAATTCTCAACCTTCATGTTATCAAATACACAGCATTTTTGAGCATACTTTAGAGACAGATGGGGAAGCCCTTTATGATAAATGAGTGTACTTGAATTCATTACTGTGGTACTTATAATTAAAGTAGCTCTTTCACAACTTCGCTACTTGTGCAGGGTACTTCAAGACAAAGCTTAGAGGAAGTGTATACGTGGGTGACAGAGGGGTGAAAGAAGCGCAGAAGAACTTTAATCTCCTGTCTTTTGTTAAGTCTAAAAAGGGGTCAGAGATATTACCTGTTTACAATATTGTCAGAGAAATTGTTGTGGACTCCATGGCTCTGGCCTGATAACCTTCTAGGTGCAATGTCACCTTTCAAAAGACGCTTGGCAATGTCAATGACCTTTCTAATAAAGACCACCTGCCAGTATATCACACTTCAGTCTGCTGCAGGAATGAGGTCTCCACCACAGGAGATGACAGCAAAAGGAGCAATGTGCGTCCATTTTGTACGGCCAATGGAGACACACGCTCATACCAGCTCCCTGATCCTGTAGTCACACACATGACTAAGTTCACTCCTGGAAATAGCCCCTTTGAACTCAATGACAATACTTGCATGAAGAAGGGTATCTCTGTGTCAGGCTTTACCAGATCAGGGCCACGCATGCAGAATGCATAGGTTGTGGGTGACATACGTAGGCAAAACACATGCGTTTTTACCAATGAGGCTACGCAAGTGTAGAAGACTGGGTTTTGGCTCCTTTTTTGGGAGTTACCTAACAGGGAAGGGTGTCACAGAAGTACAGTTAACCATTTCACATCAGTGGACTAGTTGTGGTCGCTATTTTTCCTTGACTTGCAAAATACTAAAACATTTCCAGACTGATTTGGCTCCCTATATTTTATCTTTTGACATGAATAGTAGAATTTTTTAATTTTTTTTTTTCCTTAAGCTGTCAATAACATCTTAGAAAGAGTCTAAAGATCACTAGAGATCCTTGGACTTAAGCCACAAGGGAAACTGCATTGAGAGACATGGGATTGTGGAAATGCTGCTTCTGCTTCCACAACATTTGTAGAAATAAGTGAAGGAAGTTTCGTCTTAGAAAGAAAGGGATTATCTGAGAGGGAGAGGTCGTGCCAAGTGCACTGGCATTTCAGGATTAGGAACAACAACTGCTTGCTGCTGCAAAGGTACATGAAGCCCTGTTCTTTACCCTAGCATCTGTTCTCCATGTACGAAAGCAACAGCCTTGAGGAACCTTTTAAGTACAGATGTGATACAGAAATATTTTATGCAAAATTGTGACTCTGCCAGCCAACAGGAGTTAGGTTCAACTGGAAGTTAGCTGGAGTCTCTAATGCTTCTGCCTCTCAATTCTTCAGAATTTGAGTTCTTGCCTACACTGAGGTTATAAACCCCATATGAGCTGCTTTCATACCGACCTTCTACTCCAAACCTCAGATTTCAGTCTGGTAGAGTCTAGATGAGAGCAGATTGTGCTGTCCTGCTGTCTTTTCATAATGCAGATGCTGTAATGCGCTGGCATGCTACAGCTGCAACATCTGCAGGGATGCTCTTCCAGTACTGGTGGCACAGAGGCGCTAGGTCTGTTTCCAACTTTCCCCATTCCATAAAAGCTCTGGGCTCCCATATTCTTGAGGGAATGAAATTACCAATATGTCTTTTAGGATCCAATGGTAAGAGGAGTGATTAAGAGAAATAATGGACAGGGATAGTGATGGGGAGGAGAACTGGGGAGAGGGAAGGGAATTATTTTGGGAGGCAACATTTCATTACCAACACAATGCAATTCTTAACAAATGTGGAAATTTCCTTAGAAAGACACCATTGAACTTCAGGCAAGATTGTAAACAGTTACAGTTGCTCACAATATAAAAAGAAAATAATTAAATGTCCCCGTCATCCAGCACTGTCCACTTCTCTGTTTTTCTTCTCACTCCGAACTTACTACCCTTCCACTACTTTCAATGCATGTGTCTCAGTTTATATCCTGAAGGGCTAATATGTAATGGCAACTGTGATTATTAATAGCGCATATCCATCCTCCAAAATATGAAATCATAAATTCCATAGTTTGACATACACATAGAACTATCACTAATATGGATCATCTACTCAGCCCTCAAGTGAATGCTCAAATGAAGCATCCCATCAAAAAGACACGTTTTGCAACTATTGATCTTTTCTGATACACTGGTATGCTTGTAGTCAGTGGCATCACCCCCTATAAAATTGGTATAAAGAAGAGGAAAAATAGATCCACCTCATATAATTCCACTTATATTTTACTGCCTCTAAAATACCAATAAACCTACTGCAGAAAACCACGATATGATTATACAGACGGTAGAGTAACCATGCACCAATAATCCAAATATCTGAATATTTAGCAGTTAGAAAGCACAATGAAGAGTTAAGATTAATACTGGTTGTTGAGCAGAGAACATCCGAAGTCACAGAAAGGACATTTTTGTGAAAACAGAAGCCTAATGAGTACAGTCTAGATAGGATGTTGTATTGCTTGGGTGGGGAGGGTATGGTCGCGGGAGCAGGGGGGAGTTCTTTTCTTTTTTTTTTTTTTGGTTGGCAGAGGAATGGATTGCTATCTAACCACCTGAGCTCTGAGCTGAAAAGCAGTGAGAAGTAGGCACATATCCATAATTTACCATTATAAATTCAACAGTTGGTAGTAAGATATTTTCTATCCAGCCTCTCACATTTTCTGCTCTATCTTTACTGTCTGTTAATGTGCTTATGCATACTCAGGTGCTCAACTGTCTGAGTTAAGTAGCATCCATGCAGGAGAAAATCTCAATGTTACATGACTCCAGAGCATAGCTCAGGAGAATGTCTGTGCCCTAAAACTGGAAGTAGGTTGTACTTTGGGAACAGACTGGATCACATAAGTGAAATCATTATATCTTAATTTTGCAACAAAATAGTTTGCAAATCTCACCAACGCAAACCATGAAAAGCAGGGAGTGAGCAGCACAAGGCATCCAGATGTGCATATACACCATTTAGCATTATACATTGGATTAAATGTTCTCATATTGCCCATATGGACAGATAAGTGCCAGTATTTTGCTTTTGAGCTAAGATCTTTCACTTAAATGAAAGAGATATATGATTAGTCTTCTGAAGGTGTTTCAACACAAGAGCACTTTTAACAGTGCTCTTCACATCTGCAAGTGAGATGTCCTTGAAAGACAAGAACAGTATTTGGGGATTTGTAGAAAGCCACTGGTTGCACACACCATTATTAATGGGGTCCTATGAAGTCAGACACCTTTTCTGAAAACATTCTATTATGTCATAACATACCAACAATACTTTACTTTTTTTTTTTCTTCTCTTACCCCCCGATTTTGCTTCTAGCTCAACAAAGCTGGACAATATTTGTCTAACAGGAGGAAGAGAGGGGTAAGCATTTAGGGATATTTTCTACATGCATTTTGCATGGCAAATTCTGCAGCCTTGCCAAACAATTCAAAATATGGCATTTAATTTTCAAGAGAAACGTACTACCTGCAGTGAAGGGCAGTTACTTCGATGCAACTCCTCTAAAAGAGTGGAGGTGTTTCATCCAATTAATTAATCTGGTAAAGCTTTACCCATTTTGTCTTTATTTACATGCTTTTCTTAGGAGCTTGATTTTGCCTATGTTTCTTATAAATTGTGGTGTGAGTGAATGTAGGTAGACACACGAACATCTATCACAATTTGCCATTTAAGTAAGTAGATATTTTTATTTTGAAATCACACACTCTAGTTCGAATTAGATGGTTGTAAAGTTTCTTTTCATATCCTATCAGTTCCAGTGACAAAAAAAAAAAAAAAANCGCAAATAAATGTGGGTAGAAAAAACAAATCACAGGTCATTGTTCAACTTTAGGTCTGTCATAGGCCAAGGTGCTATGGAAAGAGAAAAGGCCGTGTTCCAAACCAGTTTTCTTTAAGTGGTTCACATAGGGCTCCTGCTGAACTGGCCAGATGGTGCAGACAAGGTCACACATGTTTTTAAATAATTTTTGAATATTGGTTGGTTCTCTCCGAACTCGCCAGCCAAACCACAAGACAACTTCTGAATCCTCAATTGAGCAAAACTCCCACAAGCAAATTGCTCAACAAAGCCTGGCATATTTTGCCCCTGTGTTTGAAAACAATAGGAATGGGAAGCATATTTCCTGACTTACTTCTATCCCAAGCTGTGAGACACCTCGCAGAAGGCCCTGGGAGGGAAACAGGTCACGGACAGAAGAAGGGGTGTAGCACTGGGATGGCTGTCTTCTAATGGTTTCCCTTGAATACGGGCTGCCAGTTGCAGCACAGCTAGACACCTGGTCTCCTTTTCCCTGCCCCACACACCACCCTACCTTGTTTAATATCATAAATCAAGCTGATGTGCGTCCCTGTCCCCTGGGTCATAAAGCATGAGAGAGTCTCAATGCGTGAGGTACAGGGCTAACTGAAGGAATATCAACTATATGGGTGTCTTGCTCTGTGCATTCAGCAGGTCCCGTTCACTTCAGCTGGGGTAGGATTTCGTCCCGGGTACCTGACACGTGTAGTAAAATACACTGGACGTCCTAAGACACGCTGAGAGTTTTCCTGCTTGGGGTATCTACAGAGATATAAAAGCAACCATCCATAATCACCTATCTTAACCTAATTGTCAAGCATAGCTTTCTTCTCAAGAAACCTATGCAACTGCAGAAATGTTGCTGGGTGTAGTTTGCAGAATTTTACTGTAGGGAATATTTGTCCCTCTTTGTCCACTCTTTCTTATTTTAAGGTCTTTCATAATTTTGCTGCCCTGCATGAATGCCGCCTTCTTTTGCCTGCAAAGGACATCTGGGACTTGTTACTTACTTGCACAGAGAAGTGCTAGAATACAGTTTATCTGGAGTACAGTACTGGAAAATTTTTTATCAGTGGCTGATGAGTTCAGGAAAAAAATACATCTTTCTCTAGATAGCCTTCTATCACTTACTTTTATATATATATATATATTTATTTATTTTTTTAATTCCACAGAATTTTTAACTTCTAATGGAATTGTAGTGGAACTTTAAAAATAGAAGTCTTCAAATCAATCAGCTTATTATGTTGGCGGTCCCCTGGAACATTGTTATACCGTTGCAAGAAGTTGAAACTCTGCAGTAAATCTCCAGTAAAAGCGAAGAACACATTTATCTGGATAATAAGTATTTGAAAAGCATGAGAGGGTGGAAAATAAAGTTTAATTTATTTTTAAGTGCTACTTTAGATATTTGCTTTGCTGGATTATTATTTTTTTAATTGAAAACATTTGAGAAATTACATGAAGTCTTGGGCCTAGTTAGATATTTTCTTAATTGGTGGAAGACTATAACAAGAAGGCTAGACTACAAGCATCTGGCCCAAGCCAGAAAGATTATTCTTTTATAGAAGGTAGACTGTATTGCCTGAAGCCTCTGACTGAACTCCATTTTCTATCTATCATCTAGTGTGTGACTACTAGTTGCCCACTTGTGAGTAAGATGTATCGCTTTTAAAGTGTTACTTGAATGAAAAAGTGAGTGTTATGCTTTCCCAAATTTTCTGGAAAAGCACAGTTTTGTCAGCATCCTGTACAGCTAAAATAATAGCAAAGATGTATAAATGTTATTCCCATATTTCTCTTACATTGGCTGAGAAGCAAAGGAGACTCACAGGCACTATTTAGGGCACTAAGTGCGGTATATAAGAAATGGTACGTATGATACAAAAGGTTGCAAAATATAGGGTATAATTTTGTGGTGCTCGATTGTTGTGAAAAATAGAGCGATATGTTCTTCAGTAAATTGGGAAGTTATTTATGCAGACATACACATATATTGGTAATATACATACATGTACACATACGTGTAAACACATACAACAGCACGAGGTAGCGACTGTTCCGTTCAATCCCCAGCGGGGCGTTCAGTGAACCCAAAGGGTTGGGAAGAGAGAACTTGATCCAGAGGTGTAAAACTTCCAGTTCATGCCGTGATTAATTGAAAGTCAAACCAAAGTAACCTCACTTTTTTTTTTCTTTTTTTCCCCCCAATCCCTGTTCCAAACAGTTTTTCAAAATGAATACAGAATGCTTAAAAATGTCCCTGTTAGGGCGTCAGATGCCAGCGAATGCTGTTGTAGTCTGCTTTCATCATTTTATACCTTCTGTTCCTCAGTATAAATGGCAAACTGCAACTGGCACCTGAGAAAAGTGTTAAAACACACTGGAAGTATTGGAGTGATGTTGATAAATGCAAACAGCCTGCCTGAAGGAGTACCACCTTCATTTAGATCATCTGTTTTCAAATGTGTATATCTGTGAAAACAGACATATTAATGTAGCTTTTACCACCAAATCAGTACTTGTAGAATAATTTAAATGAAATCCTAAATATCCATTGATAGCTTAAGAAGAAAAAAAAGCTCCTCAAGATAATTCTGTAACTTAGAGTCCAAAAGACCTTAACTTTTTACCATACGATAAAAAAATGTGAAACATTCTTCTTGCAGTGTAAGAGTTCCTAGGGTTTTTTTTTTTGTCTCCAAAGTTTTATACAAAATTAAGAAAAAGTATATTTCTCCCTTTTCAGTAACGAATCTGGTTTTATTAAATGCGAACTCAGCTGTAAAAGTGCTACCATATTAACTGATTCAAAGTGGCGCTTTAGACTACTTTGTTTCAGCGTTGCACTTTCCCTTCAAGCCGGTCTGTCCTTTTCTGGGGCAATATGCTTCATTCAGATGGGATTTAATGTGCACAATTTTTAAATATGAGAATGTGTTGTTCAGCTTTTTCTCTCCCTCCACATGCACACGTGTGCACACTCACACACATTCATATATTCACACGAGCAAATACAAAGCTGATCAAAAGAGGCTTCGTGATTGTGGAGATGGAAAGCCACTGGGACTTGTGATCAATTTATGCAGAATAGAAGAAATTATAAAAAGTATTTGATTGTGTACTGGTGGAAAGGATATTCTGGCTGATACGTATGGTTGGTCCTTTAGCTTATTAGATGGAGGCTGACATGACGTTTTACATTTATAGATAGGAAGCAAAAAAACTGTGAATTTACCATCATCCCTGAGCCTGGTTAAAGGAGAGCATGAGAATAGATGTACTTTTCATCTGCATACAAAGGATAAGCAGTGAGGCCACGTAGCTAGCTTATGTATGGTTCACACAGGGTCTGGTAGGCAGGAGCAAAGCGACTGTCTGCTGTACTCAGTCCCAGACTGAGATTTTAGCATAGTGAAGAATGACATATTAGAGCTCATATGGGATGGTGATATATTTCCTCTGTTAATTTTAAACTCTCAGATATTGTTTTTAGAATCCATGATGCTTTTTCAGAGATGACACTTTCTGTTCCACACGCCGTTCCCTCACTTCCCATTTGCATTACTCCTGCTGCCTACTGGTGAAAGGGGAAAAAGAAGCGTCTTGCAAGGCTGCAGAGCATTGCAACAGGACGTGCTCAAAAGTTACATCTTGCTCTCTGGTTGCTGTACAACAAAATGAGAGAGTCACTCGTTTGTTAGGGGAAGCCAGCAACTTCCACTGTGGCATACTGCTCTGGTTTTGTGAAAGAACACTAGAAGCCATCAATTCAGAGGCTCCTGCGGTACTAAATGTATATAGCTGTGTTGGTTTGGCCCCACAAAAGCACCACCAGATGGCTTTTTTTTTTTTTTTTTTTTAACATGCATAAGTAACGCCCCCAGGTTTCAGGGTAAAAACAGCCACAATTATGAAACCCTGTTTCATCCAGTCTTGTAAATCCAGATTGGAAAAAATGTTTGGCTTGGTGTCTAACCCATTTTCTTTAAAGAGAAATGAGAATGTTTCTGTGAAGCAAGAAAAAAATTAGTCAAATTTTTTTTCATTATATTAAAAATATTCTAATTCGATATTTTGGTTTTGTCAGTCTAGATCAAGGTCTGTTGTTGTGTTACCACTTAAAACTTATCTTTTACTCAAATCTGCTGAATATTCATGTGACAGAGGTATTTAAGAAAGAGGATTTAGTCAAGTGGAGTTATTAATCATTTTATTGCGAGTAGGTTGGGCCCAGTAATTTCCCTGCTTGTTGCAAACCCGGTCTTTTATCCATGGGTATCTGAAGCACTGGGGGGTTTCTGTTGCTGAGGATAGGGCTGGTTATGTGTCTATGATTGTTTTCAGTTCAGTAAGCACTTACAGGTCCAGCTACAGCTCACTGCCAAAAGACTTCTCCTTTCAGTTCAAAAGGAAGAAGTCTTTAGTTTGGGAATGAAGTACCAGGTTTCCAGTTACAACATCTGTAGGTGTTGAAGGTTATTAAAGGGAAACAATCACAGATTGGGTTTTATCCCTTTTGATTTTTCTTTTTACCAAAAAAGAATTCACATAGAATTTAAATTTAGGGCTATATCTTTGGCAACTAGAATACATTAAAAATGTTGACTGAAAATGTAAGTACTTCTTTTAAAGTATTTTTTAACTTTGGAGTATTTTGCCAAGTGCCTAGGTTTTAGTTTTGCCTATCTGATTATTGTGCCATCTCTGTAGGAACTGAAGACAGGGTTAAGAACAGTAAAAAATAAGTAATGCATGCTTATTTTTTTCTTTTATATCATCAGACATGAGTTTCAAGGGGCAGAAACCGAGATGCATGTGACCAAACTGTCCTTCACAAACCCTTTTTAAGATTCTGCTTCACAATATATGGATCTATGCTCATAGCAGCTGTGGAAAAGAAGGTCGAAAATGGAATAGGAAGCATGATAAAATACAGTAAAGAGGCACCGTTCAGAACCTGATTTGCAATTAGTGGTCGCAGCTAGATCACTTCCAGTGTCCATGCTACCTCACTTAGAGCTCATTATCAACCATGTACTGGGTAGTTTGGTGGAGACTAGTCCTTGGAGCTTTTGTGCAAGGAAAAAAGCTTTTGTGATGGGATGCAGCTTTGCAGTACACTGACTTACCTCGTGGAGTGAGGGTGAGGTAGTTCAAGCCGTTGCAATAGGGTACAGGCTGGACTGACCACAAAACAACCTTGAAGAACTGAAGAAATCTGACTGGGTGCTAATGTTATATATTAAAATAATTTCCAAAGATCACATTCAGGCATCGACTCAAAAAAAAAAACAAACCAACAGTCAAAACATTGACCTTTTTGTTTGGCGTTTATGCCTGCTGACATACAGGAACAGCAATCCTACTTTACCGATTAATGCAAACTACTGGAGTGCCACCAACACAACGTGATAATGTGCCAACATTAGAGAGGAGCAACAGCAGCCACCGTGGGCCCTGTCTTACCTTTCCACAGAATATCGGGATAGCCAGTAGGTACAACAGCAAGAGGAGGAGCTTGCTTTTTCAAAACAGCATAGTGTCTACATTCCTTTTCAGGGAGCACTTCCCATGGTTTCCTTCTCTTTGCGTCACAGAGGGTGCTATTACCAGATACTTGGACCTGATAGATGCATAACAGTGCTTTCTGATGTGGAAAGGTCCTCTGCAGGTCCTTCTGTACTGGCACAATTTCATTCTATTTCTTGAAAATTTTTGGGTGCGTAGACGGGTATGATCGTGAAGATACCTCACTTACTTTCCTTTTGGTTTTTATTTGTTTGTTTGTTTTCATCAAATATTTGTTTTGACATTTTAGAGAGAAATTCATGATAGAAAAAAGATGCAACTGAAGCAATACTAAAGGTCAGCTGATGTACCCAGAGATACAGCAACAAAGCCAATACGAGAAGAAAGAACTCCAGGCATCATGGATGACAGCTTTGTGCTCTTCTACATGTAGATCTATAGAGCTGCAGTAACTGCAAAGGGAAGGACCCATACCAGCAAACACGCAGATTTCATGCTAGCAACCCCATGCTACGTTGATAACGTGTGGTCTTAAGCCATGTTTTCTTTCTGGTGGAGTTTCTCCCAGTCTTTAGCCAAAAAGAACTTCAAGACAATCTTTTGTGGGAACCCATAGCAATTTGGGGAATATAAGCAGATATTTCTGTAGAGTGTATGGTTTGGTCTATGTGTACTAAAAAGCACTCTTCTAAGTATACTTAAATGATAAAAATCATGAAGTATGAAAAAATCGATCAATCTAGGTTTTAAATCATATATATGTTGAACTTTCTCATTAACAGCAAGTCACAGGCGTTCCTACATGTTTATATCTATGTTTGAAATAATAAAGCTCGTTTAATGTGAGTATGATTCTCATTATGTTGTTGTTTAGGTCATGCATTATTGAACAAAGGAAACTTCTGGCATATTTTTTTTTTCATATTATCTGTTTTACAAGCATTGACTCAGGTCTCTCAAACCCATGAATGAACCTTAGTGGGAATTGATAAGGCTTGCTTAAATAAGAAAGAAACCTAATGGCTGGAAGTCGCTGTTATGTGGTAGAAGTCAAACTCAATTATCTTTCAATTCAGCAATGCTTTATCTGCCAAGACATTGTTTCGAACCTCTACCGGGTGTCCTTCTTCATTTAGATTCTCACATCTGAAATCCAGCATAGTGAGGAAAAGCAAAGAGCTGCTACTGTCCCCAGGGAAGTCTGACTATTTCTAATGGGAAAAAATACCTCTCTGTCAATCACAGATTATATTTCCTCAGGACTGAGACCTACATTTTTATAGTACTCTCAGCTGGAATTAGTAGATTGATCAACAAAGTGGTACAGCTTTCAGTATTTGACTACACTTCCTGGCATATTATTACCATTACCTTAAATTTACTTCCTTGTCCTTCAGAAATCAACTATTTTGGTTCTTTTTATAAAAAGATATCAATGGCTTGTTGCAGATGGATGCATCTCAAATGCAGGTGCATCCAAATTGCTTGAAAGAAGAGACATGCAATTTCTGCATCTTGTAATGTAATGTCACTGTTTTTTGATAACACATTCCCACTCCACCTGTCAGCAGATTTGCACATCATGGGGTTGAAAGCATTTATAATTTAAAACTTATATTTTAAAATATCACTTTTCCTAAAGGAAAAAAAAAAAAATGATCTGGTAAACTTTTCAGAAATTTTGATGTTCCCTTGAGTCATCTGCTGTTCATTGCATGCAAGCATCCTATGTAGAAATACCCAAGAAGGACTTACTAGCACCGAAAAATCACAGTGTTTGGTATGCAGTAGCCCAAGAAGGGCATTAACTGTTGAAAGATCTATAGCCTTTCATGGGCTAAGTCTTCTGGAAACAAATATTTTGTTTGAAAACACAGGTTACTTCCAAATCTTCTTTATCTCCTTTAAGGATTTGTTGTCACTGTTCAAGGTTTCCAGTTGAAAAGAAGACCCACTTTCTTTAAACTTGAAAAAAAGTCTTTTTTTTTTTTTTTATTGTGAGGGGACTGAAGCATTAAGAAGTGACAAAAGAAAGAGTAAAGTAAGGTATTTATGAGATAGCACACCATGTTTCTTTTGTAGCATGCTGTATTCAGTCTAACTCAGAGAATGACAGATGCTCTTGAGACTCTTTATAAATTTGAAGGCGAGTTTTATAACTTTGGCAAGTGGAAAATACCAATTTGTTCCAATATGTCACCGGATGCATCTTCTGTTGTACTGATAGACTCTCTATACTCTAGTCACTGGAGAAGGGACTTTACCATAGTGTTATGTCTCTTTCTGTAACTGTTGATTTTGCCTTTAAAGAACTAATGTGTATAGGATTCCAGAAGACCATAAAAAGTGCTATAGAACTATTCACCCACAAAGAACGTAAAGCAACATCTGGGTGCTCCTGTGAAGGACCCTACTTCTGCAGATCCCAATCTGCAGGACTCTTGAGTAAGCATGCTTCCCTGTCTCAGCCCCCCTGGAGGCAGGCCCCTATAAGGATTTCAAAGCAGTGGCTGTCAAGAAAGGGGGCTATGCAAAATAAAATACATTCCTACAATCCATAGATATTTGGCCGCTGACTGGGCAAGGTGAGTCACACGGCTTCCACTTCTGTAGGCCTGGTCTATTAAATGGAAGCACCCCCTTAAGAAGACGTAGAAGGGTTTGTGCAGAGACGGCAGGCAGGTCCCAAAGACAGACTGTGTGGGCAGGCCTCAAGAAGTAGAAACGCAACAGGAAAATTTCTGGTCCAACATCAAAATAAAAAGTAATTGAGAAACTGCTCATACTTCTGGGGAATATTTAGGAGCGGCATAAAGCCACAGAGCCTCTGCTCAGGCACATGGCCGGCAGAAAAATAGCCTTGGTTTCTTGTGGTAGATCTGTGAGATTAGAGCCACTGCCTTCAGAGCTCAGTAGAAAACTTCCAGTGGAACAGTATTTCACCTGAAAATGCTGATTCTGCAAAATAAAAAAATTCTGTGAGAACCCATCTGCCTCTGAGTGGATAAAAGGCAGACAGGTAGACCAGGGTTACTACTGGGTGGGGCGAAATGTTATGCAGAAGTTCAAGCTAGGTGAAAAGCAGAATTTCCATTTTGTGGCTAAGATTCCTTAATCTATGGAGCTTAAGGTACACCCTTCCCTTGAAACAAAAGCGTGTTGCATGCTTTGTGCCAAAATATTTTACAAAATACTTCCTAAAACACACAAGAAGAGGTGAGAACAAAATTTATCTTCCATTCAGTACTGATTGCTCTCAGTCAATGATTAACAAAATCTCTGCAAAAGGCTTCCAGTGGAATTTCTTCTCTGCATCTCCTTTTGTAGGTATCTCCATGGATAGAAAACCTATCAATTTAAATGTATGGATTAATCCCATGCCATTAAACCCACAGTTAATGGCAAAATATTGTATTAAGTAGGTGATGAGGAATCAGGCCTTCAATCGGTTAAAGCAGGTACAGTCCATGTAAGGTAGTTTTCAAACATTGATTATTTAGCTATTTAGATTAAACCAACTAAACTTTTATTGTATATATTATGGACTAATGTTAACACATTCCATATTATATATCAGCACTAGTTTGATTGATAAAAAAGCAAGCACAAATTTCTGATAGCCTCGTTCAACTGATTTCAACAATTAATAAATCATATCATGGTGAGTTTAAATAGCAAAAGAGCTTCTTCAGAGGTTTGGTGCCTAAAAATTCTGGCTCAAATTCTTGGTTAGTGCAAGGGAAGTGATTAAATTTCGTTTAAAAGAGAAATGCCTGCCAGTAGGCAAGCAGGCAGATGTATGCCTCTGCAAAACCAGGAACATGGACTCCATTCCTTTTTAACCCGTAACTTAGCTGTAAGAATCTGTTTTATTAGCTAGACTATCACCTTTTATCCTTTGTTTGTGGAAGGTGTAATGTGCTGTTTAAATGGAATATTTTCTTTCAGATTTTCAGGTAGTGATAACTAGGGTATAATTTATCTTATTAATCCTCTCAGTTTCCCTTGTTTACATGACTAATGTTCCTGCGTCGTGCATGTCTGATGCCAACACATGGCTCCGTTGTCTCTTTGTCTTCTCCACTAAGCTTAAAATCAACAACCAACTTTTCTATCTTTGCAATCTTGGATTTCACCTTACATGCCGTTCAGCTTTTAGAGGGCGTGTGAAACTCCTTTGGAAACAAAGTAGTAATTCATGTTTACCACTGAAAGAAACAATTACCTGTCTCTCGTTTCCAGTAATCCACTTCCATGAGAAAACACTGTTTTTAAAAAAAAAAAAAAAAATCTTCATAGAAAGTGAGTTAGCTTCCTTACTGCTCAAAGCCTTTTATTAGTAATAACCTGTCTCTGTTTATGTTCTTCGTATCTATGCTACGTTTTACTTCTGAAAAACACAGGTACAGATATTTATTCTGGAGTGTGTAAAAGCAGGTGGCTAATGACATTTCCCTAAAGTCTGACTGTCTGGCAGGCTGGTAACCAGACTGCTGCAACAAAAGAGTAAGGCCATGTCTATTCTCTGCCTGTGTGCTCCACCACTAAAACAGCTGTGCTGAGACTTACCCCAAAGGAGGAGAGGAGAGGAGAAGAGAGGAGAGGAGAGGAGAGGAGAGGAGAGGAGAGGAGACAAAAATGCCCACATGCATCTTTCGGTTCTGAGTATCACTTTTATAGTATGGGACTTCATTATGCTATATTACAATTGAGTTTTGATTGATCCTTAAAGTAAGTTCAATTTACTTAAAGAAAAAGAAATTCTTTGAGACTGGAAGATGATTCAATTTAGAATACAAATTTAATAACTAAAAAATTCCTTATGAGCCTTATATTTACCTTAAATATTTTTCCTAATTATATTCTTTTAAATATTTTTCTTTTAAATATTGCAACTCAATTTTGGCTTCTGTTTGGAGATAATTGCTAGAGCATCACATTTGCCATTTCCATTTCATGGAACCCATTTTTCATGGGTTTGCAATTTCCTATATTAATTTATACTGGAATTATTCATATTTCAATTCACAGCAGTTGTGAAATTTTTTTAAGCATTACTGTCTTCCTGGACTACTGGTTTCTCTTGTTGTTTTCTAAAAATAGAAATTGTTTAATGCTGTAAAAAATTCATTCTTACACATAAGATAGTCATTTTATGCTGCAAAATCTATGCTGACATGATTGTGCTTCTACGTGCCTTTCACAGGAAATCACTGACGTCTCCTTATTGTCGCAACCCCAGGTGAGGCTTGGGATCCCTTTGTGATACACACTACACAGAGAAAAAACCAAGACACTTCCTGCCTCAGTGACTCACAGTCTGAAATAGACTTTACATTCACTCCTCCTGGAAGATGTTTTCTCTTCTAACAGATAAACAAAATCCCATCTACCTTCTTTGCAGACTGAGTCAGTGTGAAAGATGCGATGCAGGAAGAGAAAAGGGAAAGGTGGGTTCTCCTGAAGTGTCTTTCCATGAACTGCACAAAACAAATGCACACGGAAGTTCTGCATCCTGCTGTCATGGACAATTCAGAAATGCACGTAGTGAATAAATGCTGGGTAAGCTCTTTAATTGAACTGACAGCACAATTAATGTCCCGATGAACCAATATTATGAAATCCAGTGGCAAAACGTACAAGTGTAATCATCATCTAATTAGTGGATTATGTTTAAAAAACTTTATGGAGGAGTGGAATTATTTCTAGATGGAAAAAAAGTAAGAGAACAAAAGAGCTTCTGAATTACTCTTATGTCTGTTCTGACTTTGTCTTTTGCCGATTTTACAAAGTCGGTCAGCTCCTGCATGAAGACTAAAGCCCTGCCCATCTTAAAATCATTGCTTTTTAACACCAGCTTTTACTGTAGCAGATGCTGTGTTGGACGTTCAAGCCCTATGCAGTCAAACATCCGATGAGTAGTATACTATCATCACTATGATGAATAATATAGTTAATTATTATTTCTATCGCTCCTTTTTATCTGCACAGGTACGCTCTTGCATTGTTTGGCCTACAAGAACTGGTTTAAGACTGTTAAGGAGATTTTCTTTTGTTTAGTTTTGATTTGAGTCAGCATATAGAAGGGAAGCAGTTTCCCAATTTTAATCCTGCTTCTTCAGGGTTTAAAACAACTTTTGAAAGTCACTTTACATTAGAGAAAATGTGATGGTAGTCTTATGCAAGACGCACAGAGCAAACACCCACTTTCAATAGTAAACACTCATTCTGAATAGTATGATTATAAGGTCATTCAGGCAATGAGCGTGAGACTGAACATCATAATTTTCATTTCTGTTTGCATGTCAGCCTATCAGGGTCATGTCAGCAGCAGTGCTTGCCTTGCTGCGTGACATGTTCAGGAGAGGAGTGGCAAATGGAAATACTGCTCTGAGGCAGAAAGCTGACACCTGGGATTGAATTTCTGGCAGATACTAGCTATTTTTTATAATTTTCTGCAGGCAAGGAGACTTTCGAACAGAGGGACAAAATTTGAATTTTGCTGCACACACCCCTCCAATTTTGTCGCCACCCACTGTATTATAGAAAAATGCCATTGATCCTCCTAGGGAAAGTGACAACAAAGTTCTTTTTAAACACAGTAACAGTATTCCATATGAGACTAATTGTTCATAATTAAAATGAGCTGTTTCTTTTCAAAGTAGTACACAGCTACACTGTACCAGCACTGCCAGATGGTTATTTTTCACTATGACAAGGCTAATCTTGGTTCTGTGCAATGTTGTGCTGGGTGTTAAGACGAAGGCCACAATCACAGGGATTTTGAAGAAAGTAGGAAGGAGAATGATTTAAAGAGCCTTCTGGGTTAAAAAAGCCTTCCAATATTTTCTAGTTAGATTTCCCCTCATTTCAAGTAAAACTGAGCCCTTATTTGTAGTGCCGCTCAATCCTTTGTTGACTTGGGTAGGGCTATGGCCAGGCCATGAACTGAGGCCCTGGTCCATGTAGGGATTTAGGACTTTTGACGACCCTTGGTTTTAGGCACTTGTCCCTCATATTCCATGGTGAACGCGCAGTTTCATGTTACGCATTCAGGCTGCTGGTACACTGCATGCGGAAGGTGAGGTCCCATGAGCGCACTGGAGAGGAAACAGAGCTGCCTGAATTAGGAGGTAGGGAAATTTAAGGACGGTTGATGTCTCAATTTCTATCTCAGTCCATTGCTTAGGCCTGGGACCGTGGTGGGATATTTCTCACATAGACCACCTACACCCGCAGCCCAGGGCATTAGCCTTTTCTTCTGACAGTTGGGCAAGGCAGAGTCTCTCAAGTGCATTGAAGGAATAGAGGGGAGAGAGAAAGGGGGATTTCACCGCTTTTTTTCCAGCATGAGCTGTTTCAGCTGAGCACCAGCCATCAGAGTACTCCCCCTGGAAAGGGTTCGGCCTGAAGGATTCAAAGCTACTCTCCTGTGAGGGTACTTTCCTTGTTTCCATCTTTGCTCCAGCAGACTTAAAAGGCCTGTGTGACATATTCTTCAGCAAGTTATAGGGTAGGAAGGAACACATTCTTTTCTTTGTCAGCCATTAAGTTATGAGAATTCACTCGTGTATATTAAGCAATTATAAATAATGAAAACAGTCACGAACTTCAGAAGTGGCGAGGGACACCATCAGTTGTACAATGAGAAACCTGGCTTGGAGCTTCTTGACTTTGGACAACCAGAATTTCCACTTTAATGTTGCTATAATGTTGCTTTCAAGTATAATATTACTTTACCTTGCCTTCCTTGGAGCAGATTAAAAAAAATCCTAGCTGCAATTCAACCTCCCAAAGAATTTCTGCGTCTTCTGATGAAATACTATTTCATAAGCACAACAGCATTTCTCAGAAGACCTCTCTTACCCTTCCACAAATAAGAATATATTTCAGAGGACTTTTCTAGTTCACATAGACCAAACAAACAAACTATTATAACAAAACTGCTGAACCGTTCCTGTCTACCACATTACTAGTAAGCTATTATTTTGAAAATGCATTTTGTTATGAGCCTCCAGATAAAACTGTGATGAAGCAACTGGTCTAATGTCCGCGTTTTCTGGGTACAAAATGGTGCCTCAAGTCTTCCAGTACTTCAGTAATAATAACTGTGGAGGCCCAATTACAAGGGTAATGACAAAAATACTCCCCTTCAAAAAATATCCTCTAACTTTCTTAATGTGCTTGCCTACTTTTTTTATGACTGTGGTATCAATCAAGCAGCAGGCCTGCTTATTACAACAAGCAAGCACATACTAAAATCAAACCTCATTTAAGAGGTATAATGTCACTGACTTCTGTGGGGCTGTAGTAGGGCTGCATTTGCCCTGAATACGTAAACTTCACATGAATCATTAGCTCCTAAGGCACTGAAGGACTGTGATAGTTTTAAAATCAACTCTGTCCTACATGCTGCATATGATTAATAGCATTTCAATTAGTGGAAAATAGTTCCTCCCTTTTCCTCTCAAAAGCATATTGCCAGCATTATAAAAATCAGTTTTGTGAGCTTTTACCCCCTCTGAGTATTTTACAGTCTTTTCTCAGAATAAGAAACTGAAATGCCATCTGTTTTTAGCCAGTCTTGGCTAAATTTCAATGATTTAGAGGTTTTGTGACATCTCTTTATAAATGATATACTGATAAAATACTTTCACAGAAGTAATCACATAGGACTTCTGATCCCATGACTGTCTTTGTCCACACTTGAACCAATGATCTTTAAACTGGTGGTGTATGTGTCCTATTGCCACACCCCTGAACCATGCAGTCCCTTAAAATTGAGATATCTTATTTGTCACTTGTAAATACATTTCAGTATTTGATAAAGTTTAGCTCTTGGCAATGGCGTAACAGTATGGTAGACTATAATTAAATATACTGAGTCAGTTTCATTACCCTTCCTTGTGTTGAATGCAGCTATTATTTCTAAATAGCTTCTCTAGTTTTAGTGGGATTATATGTAAAGTAGAAAGACAATGTAGAGAGGGTACAGAAAAAAATAATAAGTGTGCACTTTGAAGCAGACCCTAGTACTAGGTTAATCTAGTTTAGGATTGTCACATATTATGTTCTGTAAAAAGAAAGGAAAGAGATTACAATTTAAGAATATAGCCATTTTTTTCCCCCCACAAAATTTTTATTTAGTGAGTGCCTCCTATGGATACTTGCTGGTTATCTGAAGTGCTTCATCGTACATGTTATTATTTTATACTCCAGGATCTTTGTTAAACTCCATGGGTAAAGACTGCTCTTTGTATATAGGAGCTGCCCGATGTGGCTGAGTAGGAAACATATGGGAACACCAGCACTGATCAGAGAGGAAAAAATTATAGGCAACTGTATGAGTACAGCCGAGAATTGAATCTGACTGCTAACCTGGCAAAAGTGCAATAATCACCCTCCTTCCTCTTACAACCAAAGACTATCTTTGTAAGTATCTACTTTCTTAAATTCCGACAAGTGTTTATGCCACTTGCATCTTTTTATGCCTAAAATGGCATTGACTCAATGAAGGGCAAAGATTTTTATGTTAAAGAACTTCTTGAAGACTTTTTCTTTATTTCTAGGAAAGATGGATGGAAATTCTGTATTTGTGAAGCAAAGTCAAAGAGCAACTCTGAAAAACCGTTCAGGGGGACAAACAAGAAAAAACTGTATAGCAGAGTGAATCGATAGTGAAATATAATCTGAAGATACAGCTTCATTTAACACCATCACATTAAATCATGTTCAAATTAGAGGTAAGAATTGTCTTGATGACAGAGTTTCAAGCACAACCAGCGTGAAATACAGGCTGCCCAGGGAGGCTGTGGAGTCCCCTTCTCTGGAGATTTTCAAGAGCCGCCTGGATGCAGTCCTGAGTAATGTGCTCTAGGCAATCCTGCTTTGGCAGGGGAGCTGGACTAGATGATCTCTAGAGGTCCCTTCCAACTCTGAAAATTCCGTGATTCTGTGATTCCGTGAAAAAAGCTACAAGCTTTTTTCGTTGTAAAAAGTTCTTAACTACAGTTTTTCAAACCTGTGTGCGCACATAAGGATATGGTCAGATTCCCTCTAAACTTCTTAAGAGTAAGCTTAGAAATATGATACCTTCTGCTGAGGTGCAGAACTGCCAACATGGCCTTAGGAAAACAGGACGTATGGAGGTTTTAATCTTTAAGGGGGAAAGATGCCGGCCCCTTACCTAAGCTGTGGCGAAGCTACAGCTTGCAGAAGTTTGTGAAAAGGAGGGCAAGTAAGTTTAGCTGTGTAGTGCCTGGGTGGGCAAAGATGCTAACCCTGTGGCCTGCATGCAAAAATCTTCCTGTGCTTGAGAACCAGAGCGACAGACCACATGCTTTGCAGACCCAGGGAGAGAGGAACTGTGGCAGCTGCCCATGGACAAGAGATGTACCTCTCTTTCGGTGAGGGGTGGGTGAGAGGCATGGTGTAGGTTCCTCTCAGTAACACCAAGGATGTGGCTGACGGTGAGAAGACTAAGCCGGAATGAAGAATTGCTCCTGGAAATTTCCATTTATAAGGCAATCCCCTCAGAAGCCTGTAAATTCAGTTTGCATGCCACTTTATGCCACAGGGGTGCCAGAACTGGTGTGACTCTTTTCCCATTGCTGGTTTGCAAGCACAGGCCTGAGAGCAAGAATTCAAAGATGTAATAAAAAAAAGAGCTTTGATGGAGGCTAACACCCCCATTGTCTCCAGCAAAATTCAAGATAATTCCATGAAATAATAAAGATTTTTATTCTGAGGCAGTTAAACTGCCAACAAGCTCCTAGCTAAAATCCAGAAAAAAATGCAGTCAGCATTGACCCTGGATCAGAAGATTAACTTTAATGGCAAACTATTGTTCTGAATTTGGTGCTTTTACTGGCCAATCCAATAAAAAGCATTATATTACAAAATCTGTATTTACTTAGACCAGCATCTGTTATTATGTGTTATGTGTCTATTTTTTCCTTAGATAAATTTTAGACGCAAATCTTTTTAACTAGAGTTAGTATCTGTGGTTGTATAGAGTCCACAAGCAGTATACGTTTCTATTTGTGACCTACTTTACAATTTACGTAACGTTAATGCTAAATTTCAGGGTCATTTTAAGTGGAGACCCTACTTCTTTGGTTATCACTGCAAAGTCTAGGGCACACATAACGGTATTAGGATATAGAGAAGGAATTTTAGTAATTTTTTAAAATATTACTATTAGTTATACTCTCTGGCATCTCCCTTGTTTTATATGCAAATTTTTGCTTAATTCCTTTAATACTATGACAGTTTCTTCCCACCTCCCATCCCCTTAGGTCATAAGGTGCTGAAAGGAGCACCAGGTCCATTTTCAAAGAACCGATCTAAAAGGCACCTCCCGGACTACGCAGACATCTGAAAAACATTTTTAGTATTCCAAGAGTCTGAACTGAAAAAGTTCTTTTAAATGTTTCATTACAGTTATTCTGGCAATCATTCACCAGAACGCCATATGTTGCCAATAAATAAGCCTTCACTAGATAGCCATTGTCCCCTACAACAGACATAAACACTTGTTAATTAAACCTAATTAAGCCAATAGCGTACATATTGGAAACACATGCTGACCAGTTTGCTAACCAAAGTTGCCTTCGCCAAGTCTTCAGCTTTTGGCAGATTGCTGACATCTCAAAGCCATGTGCATTAAGAAAAAGGTCAGGCTATTTGGGAAGATGGACCTGAGAAAGGTTTGTGTACGCAGACACATCCCTCATGTCTGTACAGAGGTAAGGCTAATTTTCTCTGTGGACTGAGCGCCAGCAACACTTCCCATTCAGAGAATTCAACCTTTGGAAAGTGTCTTAGAGAAAACAGACATCACATACAAATTCTTTGCCACTTTGTCCATGTCTGTGGACAGGAAACGCCGGCAGGTGTATGGCCAGAAGAAGTATTGTGCCATTGCAAACTCACAGATGACCGCATTGCACATCCCAGTGCAGACACCAAAGCCTGGTTCCCCAAAAGCGCCTACCCACCAAATACTGCAACCCATTCACAGCACACCAATAGTTTTAATAAAACCAAGAGCTCTTGGTTCATAGATGCCTGTGTGCTTTCAAGATCAGTAGCAGATCATTTTCAGTGTTTTTCATAATTGCATTAATACTGTACAAACCCCATTGCCCTTTTATACATTAGCAGGCTACTGTGATGTGGGAAACAGCAGGGGAACAATACCTAAAAATCTGTAGCAGTGGTCATCCTGCTTGAGAGTTAGCACCCTATTGACAAAAAATATTACTACACCTTATACCTTTCTTCTTTTTTTCTTTTTTTTTCTCTTTTTTTTGTTCCCCCCCCCACTTCTTCCTCCNCCCCAAATTCACTATTTCAGCAGTCTGGTTAAAGTCTTATTAGTCCAGGTATTTCAGCTAATGCTTTTGGGGAAAGTCTGCCTGAGCTCCATCACCTGGGGCGGCCAGTGGGGAGAAGGAGCCAGGCAGTTACCCACAACGCAGCCTGCAGGCAATGGTGAAAAGGCTGCCTGGAGTCTCAGCGCGCCTTTAGTGTTCACAGTCTTAGTGACTTTTTCAGCTCAGCGGTGAAGCTGCCTGATGGTTGCTCTGCAACACTGTTTCTTATACAGCATGCAGTACAAAAAAAGAGTGCAGTGGGCTTACATTTTCATGAGGTTGTATTCTTATTTAAAAAAAATTCTTATTTTGACTAGCAAGTTGACTAGTCCCATGTCACACCCGCTGCCTTTTAGAAGCTGTAAGCAGCGATATACCACAAGCAAGCTGAGGACATAACTTTCAACCCATCGGATAGATGTACACTGAAATAGAGACATTTTTGGGAGTGTTGACAGGGAAAACTTGATTGTGTTTTGCCTCTAACTACCAACCATTGCAGTTTCTTACCCAGAGACATTTTTTTTGTGGTATAAATTATTAATCAGACTGAAGAAAAGCAATATGATTATGCATGTTCTGATATTCATAGTTGCCTTAATCTTGCTGTGCAAGTGCATTCACTTTTCCAATGTCTAGTACGACATTTTAAGCCCAATGCAATAAAATGAAAGCACCTTTGTTTTTTTATTTAATTCAAAGCAAAATTTAATTCAGATGTCTCATATGCAACCAAATATTTATATGAAATATCCTGGGTTTATGAATATTATATTAGGAACATTTATTAGTTGGCAATTTCAATTAGCCTATATTTACATATGCAATATTAAGCCACAAAATTGCATAAGTTTCCAATTACTATAAAAGAACTGAAATTATTTACAATGTTTGAAGTAACAGCAGGGAAGTTATTGCATTGGAATAATGGGACAAGAACTGGATTTTAAAACACTGCAATATCTATGGATTAATTAGAGGCCTGATTTGCACATAATTGCCTTCACTCAAGAATCAGAAGAAGTATCACAGTCATTTAAAGTTTAGAATATAGCGCCAAGAGATGGTGAAGTTATGACCAGATGATGAATTAGATCACAATACCACCTCACACAGAGTGGTGGAAGTTTGTAGGAAAATGTGCAAGCAGTTTCCCATCCACATACAAAAGGGAGATAACAGCAGGTAGAAGTGTTTCTGCTAGTTTCCTAGTTGTCTAGGACTACGTGAGAGCCACTAAATGCATGTGTATAGTTCAGGAAAAATTAATTTATTACCAATATTGCTTTACCTATCCTGATTTTTGAGAAGCAGCAAATAAAATGAAATAACTTTTCCAGACTCTTTTTTTTTTTCCTTTGGTAGAATGCGAGTAAAGGCATGGACAAGCTTAAGATCCCAGAATGTGCATTTGGGGTCATAGGGAAAACATACATTCCTGTTGCTTTCTGACTATTTTGTTGGGTTTTTTTTTCCTCAAAATAGTAACTGCAAAATAAATCCTTAAACTCAGCTATGATATTTTCTATGGATTAAAGCGAACCAGCTTTTGAAATGAGCAATCTAAAATAGACTCTTGTTTATAGAATTAGTGACTAATTACAGAAGTTTGTAGCTTGTAATGTTCTGGAAACAGAAGCATTCAAGCCAGTTACGTCCATCAGCTTTTCTAATGAATCTTCTTTGAAGAGCTATCTGGTTAACTTCATTACTTAACTGTGCATCATATGTTTACAGAGGTTATTTTCAAATTAAATTTCTTTATTTTAATGTATTTTTAAAATATGCTGCCTTAGTTAACATGAAGGTTCTGTGTGTCTTTTGCAAACTATGTGTATGTCTAAGTTCAGGAATCCCAGAAACAGCGCTTGCAAGAGAACAGTTTTCTTTATGGGGTTTGCAGATATGAAAAGATATACTTACAACTGTATGAGTTTTACTAAACTCTGAAGAACTTTTATAATCTATGCTCATTTGTTGCAAGCAGGTGCAGGTGAAATGCAGGAGCCGTTATCACGCCATTGATGAAATGTCTATTGCAAATCTCTGGTGGACAACATTGCATTTGCATTAAAAGAGATATTTTTCCCTCCTCACTGTATCATTTTCTTTTTGAATCTGAAGATTTTTCATAGAAACTTCACCACAGATTTCCTCAGAATATTTTCAGGCCAAAATGACCATTTGATGAGAAACCATTGTAAACACAACACGCATAAACACGTGGGTGGATAACTGGAGAAACAGAATCTGTTTTCAAAGTCTTAACAGATCAGATCTGAATCTTTTTTCTTCAGATTTTGAGTTCATAAAAGTTTATGTAACTTCTATTTTTCATTCCAAGATGAAGGCAAAAAAAGTCAAACTTGAAAATTCTTGTGGGAATTCCCAGCACCATGCAGAAATTATACTATTCTCCACAAGCCTTTTCATCACTTTTCTTGAGAAAGACATGAAAGATGTTCCTCAGATTGACTATTAAATTTCTTCAGGTTTTCATACACAAGAATGCTATACCAGCCTTTTTTCTTAATAGTCTGGTTGAGGATGGTAAAGGGTTCACTGCCATGCTATTAAATGTAGCTTGAGTAAACCATCTTGGTCTCTGTGCTTGTCAGCAGTTTCATGCATAAAATAGGGTAGTAATCTTTATTTCATAGATGCTTGTAAAAATTAGTGTGTTTTGGCCACTAGCTCTTTGAAGTATTGCTAATACATCTTTGTACTGTGCATGTAAACACTATTCGCCTACTAAAGCCTGGTCTTCCAAATTCTTGCCTATGAAAGCTTATTGGGTTCAGTAAGAATGCTCCTATGAGAAGACGTTTAAAAGGGCTGGTTATAGAATCAAGCACAATGATTTAAAAAGTACAGTCAGTCTTTAATTATTTTTTTCCCAAACTGAAAATGTAATTGCCCACAAAGTTGGTGATTTCTAAATAGTTAAGTCAACATAGAAAAAGACAGCATGTGTGTGTTCAGTTTGGGGGGGAAGACATGAAATGTCCAATAAACTTCAGTTTGTTATTGGGCCTGTGATGATGCATAAAAGATAATCAAGAACCTGATTTGACACGACAGCCTTCATTACTGCGGCTAGAACAGCAAATAGCTTTCTGAAGAAGATTATGTTAAGCACAGGCTCTCTGTTACCAGTCACTTTCAACAAATCTGTTAACCATTTTAACACCTTGCTTAGATAGGAAGGTCAGCTTCCTATGGAAGGAAAGACTGGCAGGAATAGGAATTTTACAGAAAGGTGAATAATAAGATCTGATTCCTCTCCAAATGAGGACAATGTTACTGTCTTAACGTGTTTCTGAAGCAGACCAAGGAAAGACAGATACAGCACTTAATGTAATACCTTCTTTTGTTCATTACAGTTTAGGTAATTGGCAGAAATCCTTCAAGCAGACTGAAAAAGGCTTGTGTATCGCAAAGCAGTATTTTTAACAAGTTTTTTCTAGGATTGAAGCAATGGAGAAGTTGGAATGCACTGAAGAAAACCAGAGTCCTTTTAAGTGAAGCATATTGTATGGCACATAGTAATGATTGCTGGTAAAAGCAATGCAACTGGATACAATTATTGTAGAGATAAATTATTTGAACGCATTACATATTCTGCCATTTAACTGTTTAAATATTTGTACTGGGTCTGGCTGGGATGGAGTTAACTTTCTCGTTAGCAGAGGCTATGATGCTTTATTTTGGATTTGTGACCAAACCAGCCCTGATAACACACCAATGTTTTGTCTCTTGCCAAACAGTCCTTGTTAAGTGTCAAGACTTTCTCTTTTCCCACTCTGTCCAACCCCACAGTGAGCAGGCAAGAAATTGCAAAGGGACGCAGCCAGGACAGCTGACCCAAATTGGCCAAAGGGATATTCCATACCATGTAACCTCATGCTCAGCAATAAAGCCGGTGTAGCAGAAGAAAGTGTTGTTTGGGATCTTTATGTTTTCCAGGGTGGTTGTTGCTCAGAGACTGGCTGAGCATCAGTCTGCTTGTGGGAAGTGGCGATTGATTGCCTTTGCATCACTTGGTTTTTATCTTTCCTTCATTTACTAAACTGTCTTTTTCTCTTGCTGTTGTTCTTCCTGTTGTCTCCCCTGTCCTGCTGGGCAGGGGGGACTGAGAAAGCAGCTGTGTGGGTGCTTGGCTGCTGGCCAGGGTCAACCCACCACAGTGTTACACCTATAAAATAGTTTTCTTGCACTTTCGGTTGGATGTGTTTGTGTTGGAGAAATAGCAAATGCTTGTCTTTTGAAAACATACAATGTATTTCTGATATAGGTCATGGTGCGTGAAGATTACCTGACTCCTTTCTCAAATTTGAGCCTATAAGGATTCTCCCCAAACCTTATGTACATATATATACACACGTATATTCATACAAACTATTCAGTCATACTGCTCGTAATTCCTACATCCCTGCCTCCAAGTTTCATCAGAAAGGAAGGAGATGATGGGCCCACTACAGTAACCCTTAATCCCATGCATACCTTGACTGATGCAAATTTACCCACTAAAAGTCTACTAACCTGGATAATGGATTACCTGGCCTTGAATTTGGACTCCTTTTTTTCTTTCTTTCTTTCTTTTTTTTTTTTGAATGAATGGATTGACACCAAAAGATTTCACCATATCTAAATGAACTCATAAGTATTTTCCCTGACATCAGGAAGTGTTCTAAGCATGAAGAACATTCATTTGATTTAGAGATTTTATTGAGCATAACTAGTCTTGATATGTTTTGTTTGGCAAAACATTCTTGGTGTAGTGGCTTCGTGGTTGAATTCTGCAGACTTTGTGCAACAAGATCCCCATTTAATGGTTTAGTCTGGCCATATTTCAAAAACAGACAAAACATGATGCACTTTTATTTTATAGGCTTCTTTTCCAATTTGTGGCGTTCATTTGGGAATTTATTTTTTTTTTAATAACACAGTATGCCCTTTTACATACAGATGTCAGCGGCCTGCTAGGAAAGAATACTTTTTGCAATATTTGATGTCAGGAATATTTTTTTCATGTTGCTGTAATAATTTTTAAATCTTGACTATTACTGTACTGATTCAGATAGTAATCTAGCTGGGGAAGCTGGAGGGTAGCAACAATTTTTGCTAAGTACATGAAGAGTCAGAATTTAAGAATCTATAAACACAGTGGGATGATTTGTAGATTTTCTTTTACATTGAGTGATGCAAACAGGCGCCAAGGATGAAATGCAGTTCACCTAGATGGCTTAAAGTGTGAACATCTATGTCTTTGCTAGGAGCCTCTGAGGGTCAATGGAGCAAAATGGGCACTTTTAGAACACGATTCATCTAAGTTATTGCAAAAAAACTGCCTTAGGGTGAGAGGAATGACAACCTAGAATTGCCTTTCTGCGCTGACTATAAGGAAAGCCCAGAAAACTAGCTAATAGTAGACGTGTCAATTTGGGCAGAGTAATCCCATCACTAGTTTCATTATAAAGATTGCAGGATCCCTATAGATTTACTTTATTTCTATCATATTTTTAGGCATCTAAGCACCTTTCAAAAAATCTGGCCTACAGCTCCCAAGGAACTTGCTTAGATAACTGCACGGGCATTAGACCAGCACCCAAGCACCACAATCCCCATCCTTGCAAGGAGTAAAGAAAGAACTTGGGAGGTACTGATCAGGTAAGTGCCTTATTTCAGAACGATGGAGTTCATTGAGCTCAGTAATGGAAATATAGGTAATAAAGAAGAAAATATAACCTAACCTTACGTGGTACTCTGGGTTTTCGAGGCTGACCTGGAGAAAAATACCTGAAAAGCAGTGACATAGTTCATGGTTTTCCCAATTGCCCAGGTCTAAGTCCTGAGTACAATTCACTACCATTTCTGATATAAACAGAGGTGCTTGCTTTGAATTTAGGTTTTAATTACTCATTGCATAATTACCATGTGTGCTTTTCAAAACTGCCTATTTGGTAACATTGAAAGGAGGAATTTTCTTACAATGCTGTGTCCTGGTTTGAGGTAGAACAGGACCAATTTTGTTCAGTAACTTTACTTTAGCTGGGCCTCCTCTAACTACTGAAATTAACAGCATATTGTGCAGAAACTGTTTGCTCTCAGAGTGGTAAGACCGATGTTTACAGCTGATGCCAAGAGACGGTATGCAGAGAGGCTCTTGCTTAGACTTAGTGCTGTAACACCCAAGGCCAGATGACGTGGTTATTTGCCCTGCTGGAGGGTGGGAAGAGGAAAAGCGTAGAGGGGTTCCACCTGCGGGGNGTACAGGGGTCCCACCTGCAGAGAGGAGTGGACAGGACAGGTGACCCAAAACTGACCCACAGGGTATTCCATCCCATCTGCCTCATGCTCAGTGTAAAAGCTGAGGGATCAAAGGGTCAGCCCTCTTTCTTCAATGGACGGTGTCCGAGAAGGAGTCTGTCTGTTCATCTGCCTTTGAGCCCAATCCTGGATCCAGATATGGAATCCAGTTCCTGTCCACCACTAAGTCCAGTCTGGGACTTTCCCAGTGCCAGCCAGTGACGTGATCATCATCCTGGGAGCTTGATATGGTTTTGTGTATATTTCATTATTTTCTTTTTATTTTATTATTAATATTTCATTAAAGCAGTTTAGTTCCTTCTAAACTCATAAGTCTCTTTTTCCCTCCTCTGCCTTTCTCTTTGAAGAGAGGTGGAGGGGGCATCTGTTGGTCACCCAGTGGCCGGTTCGGCTCAAACCACAACATGCTGGTGCTGTGTTTTTAAAGCTAAAAGAGTTGACAAAGCCTGGTGTTCTCTTTTGAAGAGAGAACGTGTTTTCCAAAGCTTTCAGGATACTTTATGTTAAAAAAACGTATTTTTACTACTACAGAACATGAAATCATGGTTGGATTCTATACCATATTACTTTCATATGGAGGCTTATAGGAAAGAGGAAGAATCAGATGCCCTGCCTTGTACTTTATATGTTAAAGCTTTGGTAAATATGCAGTTCAGACAGAATAGTCAGTATAGTTCATAGGAAGTCTCCAAATTTCAGTGACTGGAATGTGAGCAAGTAAAGTACAGAGAAAACCAGAAAAATAAGTACTGTTTTTATATTTTCCAGGCAAAAAGTCTCTGGTATCTTGCAATCCTTAAACAGTAAGACATGCAAGGAGACCCTGTGCCATATTCAAAGATGTGTCGTGCCAACATAGCACAATGTGGTACCGTGCAAGATACTTGCATAGCCACAGGCTGTGCTGCAAGAAAGCGGCTGCACTGCTTTAATTCAGTTTCAGTTATAGTATCTCTGCATGTCACTGCTCCATACTTTGCAGCCCCACTCAATCAGTGAGTGCATCACTGAGAAAGCATGTTCTTTACCTACTTCATTATTAGACTTTTATGAAATATGATTTGCTCTACCCATTGCAACACACCGGTGTGCAGCCATAAGTGAAGGGCAGAAGTGTAGCTTCTGGAAAATGTCAGTATAGCTGGAGAAATGACCTAACACTTCTGCTTTTATTTCTTATACCTTTCTCATCCTTCGATATCTGAATGCCCTTCAGCTGGGCATTTTAAACCACCATGACTAATATCTGCCATATGTGGCTTGCTCTTACCCTTCGTCTCATATACAAAATGCGGTCTTTCGTTTTGTTAGGGTTCTATTTATTTTTACCATACCCATATAAACGTGTTGTGTTGGTGCAATCAAAGCACTTGGCCTTGGAAGCAGGGGTACAAAATGATAAAAATTGTGAAGACCTTTAATTTCCTTTTATATTCTTACACTACTTCATAAAAAAAGCATTTCTATAGTGACTAATAGGTTTTAAAGTTGCATTGTTCCAGACGTACTGGCTGTCAGTCATGGTCTTTATCCTGGCATATGTCTTTTAGACGCAGTGAGACTGAGTAATGAGCATGATGAATATAAAGGTCTAAACCTTTAGCCTGTCTCCTCATTCTCTGATAAACCAGCTTTATGAGTACAGTATGTTAACTTTATGTCCGCCCGTGCAGCTAAGGACACCATTCCAGCTTTCTTTATAGGTCAGATTTCGCCAGAGACTCATGTCTTTAGCCTTGCTGTATTTTCAAGTGTAAGGCTCCAAGTAACATTTACCCCTCACACTAAGGCAAAATTCTGGATCTTCCTTCACAACATTTGTAATAAGCCGAGAGGGAAATCAGCTATAGGCAAGTATCCATTCCCATTATTGTCCTGTATGGAAATACCAAGCAAGATCTGAGTGCTATGATTCTGAAAGTCATCAAAATGACATAACCATGCAGTCATGTTGGATCCAACAACTACAAGCGTAGTGTCAAAAGTCAGCATTTCTATTTTGCTGGAAAATTTGAGAAAACAAAAACTAAACCCCAAAACAACAACCACCAAGAGTTCAATTTTTGGAATGTAAAATAGACGTTTAAAAAAACCCCATGGATGGGAAAATGACCCATGAAAATTATACTAGCTCTGAATTAATCAAAATATTCTGTGTAGAAAACATGAAAGCAGAAGAGGTTTGGTGTTCAGCTCTGCGAGGAAGCATGGAAGTCATGTGAACATCAGTTCAAGCCCTCATTCTTGAGGTCTCCAAGCTTCCTGCTGAGCTGCTGGGTTTTCTCAGGCTTCCAGACTCTGGTTTCACAATACTGTGAGGCTCACAAATCAAGCTGTCTAGAGCCAGAGTCCAGCGCCTTAGGGGCAAATTGTACAACAGGTATGCTAGTGAAACTCGCTGGGTTTTAGGCTTTAAAGAACCACAACAGGTGAGATGGCAGGAGAAGAAATAGCTTTCCAAAGGAATGCTGACTGTATTTAATCAAAAGTTTGTAAGAATGAACCTTTGTGCCTCCTGTGACACAACAAAGCCTTAATCAAATAAGTTCTCTGAAAAAAATGCTTTGCTGGAAAATTCTCAGCCAGTGTCACGAAAGCCCCAAACTGTCAGTCATACAACAATATTTTCCAGAATTATCTTCCAAGTTTAGTAGCTTTTTTGTGGTTATTTGGATGAGGAGGGATAGTGAAAAAAGTTTTTCATATATCCACTCACACAAGTCAGTCCTGTTAATTTGGTGACTTTTGAAAAATGTAGTCACCAAATAGAACAACTTTTCTGCAAAATGTTTAGTTGTAAATGCTATAAATCAACATGAAATTCCAGTGGACTCCAAGCACAACAGCAATAGAATTAATCCCCCTGTTGCAACATCTGCAGAGTATATAAATTCTATTAATATTGCTTCATTGCTAGGAAAATATCTCCATCTAAATTAATTTAACAAGGTACGTTGTGTTTCGTTTCTTCCTTTGGCTGGTTTCTAGTAATCATCCATGATGAGCACACAATATTTTTCAGTTTCTGTGGTTGGTTTTCAAATGATCAACAGATCGTAACTCTCAGCAAATTTTTCCATGGCTTTGCCATCATCACTGGTAAATATCAAAGTCAAGTAAATACAGAATAAAGAAGCCTCTGGTGGCTGGTGATTGCTACTGAGCAAGAAAGAGCAATTAAAGGTCCCTTGCATTGTTCATAACTGGAAAGCAAACCTACGTATGGAAGAAGACTCCATTTACAGCAGATTTCGCCATTTCTTGCCATCATTTTAAAGATTCAGATGACTTCAACAATACACGCATAGCCTTCAAGCTAACCTTCAAGGATTTTCTTAAAGCCTCTGGATTGAACTATACATCAAAAGAATTTGCTATTGACCTTAAATCCATTATGGAGATACTCTCAGTAGTCTTCATAAGGGAGTAGTAAGAGAATCATTGAACTGTATTTGAATTTCATAACTGTATTTGAATTTAAAAATTGATTTTCAAAAATGTATTTGAAAATGAACTACAGCTTTGATAATTTTAGAGGTTCCCATTGATCTAAGATCTGAGCAAGATGAGATGCCTTTACAGTACCTTGGCTAGGCATCCGTTCTCAGTTACAAACCACACTGTAGAGTAACCACTGACTGTAAGGAATCCAGCAAGGAACTTTCTGACAGTAGATATCAGCTTTCTAAAGCAAGTGCTAAATTAATAGCTAGATTTAGAATTGGTAGTATTTAGAACCTGTATTACAAAGCCAGGCTTCATAACTTGATAAATATTTTGGCAGCAAAACCAATAATCAAACATCTTTCATGTCTCCTTAAAACTCTATCAAAACTTTGTTAAAATCAGGTTCACAAATCTTTTGGATAAACCTATGTTGATACGCTCATGTGCATTGTTAATGCTATTTCTTGATACTCTAGGGCTCTCTGCAACTGTGTAAGAGGACTTAGTGAATTTAATTTTGAGATGTTGGATACATTTTAAACTTATTCAGTTGAATCCCAAAGGTATTGACCACATGAGCTGGCTATAGAGCAAAACTGCCATGTTTTGTAATACCTTCCTCATGGGTCTAAATAGCCTGTCTCCTGTCTCTAACATTTAGTGAACCTTTTCTCAAGGGTGGTGTTCTCTGTTGAATCACCCTTTTTCTTTTGTTACCTTCTACATGAACTCAGATATCTGTTTGGTTGTTTGGAAGTCATAGTCAGACAGAGCCTAAATGTCAACTGCTTTGATTCTTCTTCTGATGCTTGGAAAGTGGAAGTAAAACTCAATTTCTCTGTAGGGCTGTGACATGGAAAGGTCTAAGGATTAAACAAATCTCACACTGGATCCATTCTGAAGATGTTACTGCTCTCGAATTCCAAAGAAGTAACTTTGATTCTCCTGTCAGCATCAAGGCATCCCTTCTGCTCCTCCATCCACTGTTAGTAGATACATGCAATGGGAAGTTAAAATACTTTGCCACTCCATGTCACCTGTTACCCGCCTAATTGCATGCCACCAGCAAACTCAAGGGCTGTTACAGGGACAGAAATAACACAACTGCTGTACAAACCACATGTTTTCTATCATACAGGGGAAAAAAATAAGGTCAGTGTGGGCTTGAAGGGTTGTAAAGCTTTAGTCTGCCTGAATTATTTTATGCTTGTGAAAGTTAAGCAGATGAGAAACGCATTAAATAAGATGACAGAATTTAGATTATACCTCCTCCCCTCCTCGTGCCCCTTCCTGGTCTTTAGCTCAGTGGATGAATTCCTCCCCCCTTTCCTTTTTTTTTTTTTTTTTTTTTTTTCAATTTGTTAAGATGCTGAAATCTGCTTTGTGTGATTTATGAAGGAACTTGAAGCGATTAGTTTCACAGTGCATGAAAATTCCTCAGGTTCAGAGGGATGTCCAATCTGTTACACCGTGAGCTGTTGACTGGATGAGAACATGAGCAGCTCGGAGCCATAAGGAGATTGTGTTGAGTTATTAAACACTTGTGGTAAAGCTGCTTATTGTTAATTCCCCAATGTCCTGCTGAAGCGATCGGATAAGATCAGATCGGATTAGATCAAAGAGCCTGGGAACCAGCCTTTCGAGCAGATTCATTTAATCAATAAAGAGGGCCTCCAAAGAGAGAGAGAAGCAGTACCAGGATCATGAGAGATTAGAGTAGGGAAAATAAGAAACAACAGATTATTTTCCTCTTATTTTTAAAATGTAATTCTGTAAGCCAAAGCATGATTTTGTGTGTGTGTGTGTGTGTGCGTGCACGCAAATTCTTGTAACCAAACCAGCAAAAAAGGATATAAATGGTCCCTTAAAACTTCATTACCACGCAGACAGTTTAAAACCAAGTATTTTGTAATACAGTAATACTTTATAAGTCAAGAGACTGTAAAAGTATTATTAAAGCAATCAGTACCATGAAATACCTACTGTGAAAAAAAGAACTCCTATTAAGAGTGTTTCAGCAGAAGCAGTTTTTGCTTTAATGATTCCCTAAGAATAGGGGATTCTGGGTGGGTTAATCTGCACAATTTCTGATCTTTCTTTCATCTAAAAGAAAAAATGAGAGTAAAACTCAAAAGCTACAAAAAAAAAAAAAGAAAGAAAACCCACCCACCAACATCGCATCAAGATCTGAATGTATTAAATTAATAACACTGGCAGATGTTACGGAATGTGCATTGTTATAATACATGTAATTACAGTACCACTGCTGCTGTTAATGCTTGTACAGTGAATAGATTCGTGTATAAGTACTTACAGAACCTTGCTAAATCTGTACTAAAAGCTAGAAGCTGTCGGCAAATGATTAGAAAGTTAACCCACAGAAGAAGAAAAAAAGAAAATACGAAGAACAAAGAAACAATTGTTGGTTCTTATGAAGCCATGGTGTAACTCCTTTCCATTTCTAGAGGAGCAGAATTTGGCCCAAAATAATTTGGAGAGAGGGACACACTTCCTTCAATGATTATTAGACTTAATAACATCATAAAAAAATTACATCTGCTTTTACAGGTTATAGTTTATATTCAGAATTAGGTAAGGATGCATATCTGTAAATCCTTCCTATAAAATGTAATTTTCCATCTAGATAGGCTGGTGACTTCAGGCCCTGCACACCTTTACCAATTGTTAATTACTATGGGACGGTTTAACACTATTTTCCAAATCAGCATGCATGCGTAAAATGACTGCAATCTAATTTGACATATTATTAGTGATGATTATTGTCATAGATAAATTAGATTGAACAGAAAATAACCTTCATCCTTAGCATGTTTTAGCTCTCAGAATTAATGTGATTTGGTGAACACATATAAATAAAAGTCTGATGAGTCCCTGCTGACTGCAGGGCCTGCTGGTGCTGAAGTGTATCAATTTCATGCAGATGATGAATTCCTTAAGCATTCAATGATAATCATGCTTGATTTGACAAGACTTTCTCATGCTATTTTAGGGCCTTAATTTTCTGTGAAGTTCTGTCAAGTGTTCATCAAGCACCCACTTATCTCCCTATCTTAACCTGGCAGCCAATCCAAAGGTTGCCTACCAGTGCTGCTACTGGTCCCAGCCCATTAATATTCTCACCACGTGACTGTCCAGGGAGACAAGCCAATCAATGGCTGATTAACATTCAGGTCACATGATGCCCAAGGAGAGTAAATGAGTTACACAGTAAGACATCAAACAAATTTTCATCTTGAAAGAGTGATTGCTTTTTCTGCTGCTGTGATGTTTGTCAAATTCGCTCTAGCCTTGTCCAATTAAGCTCCATGAGCTGAATGACTAATGAAGAGATGGGAGCGCTGTGCCAGCGTGACAGCTATGAGAAGTACCACTGAATAAGAACTGCTAAAAAATAAATAAAAAAAAAAATTAAAAAAAAAAACCACAGTGATTGAAAAATCACATCTGGATAACTGGCGTAATTGCTTTCAAATTTCAGATGCTGTTTAGAAATCTCTAGTGAAAAATATAAATTGCAACTTGCTGTATAGGACATTTGCTTTCCGTCTAACTTCCCATTGGAAAATGAGTTTTCATTTTCTCCTAATGAAATTATTTTTGAGATTTTAAACAAATATACATTGACTGGATTATTGCCAGCAAATGTGCTAATGAACTCTCGCAGGCTGCTAGAGACTTACTGGTGACAGAAGATCCAATCTTTAAACATCAGCCAACATGGATAAAACAACTCTTCACTTTATGAAACTGAGTGAAAAAAAGGGGAAAAGGAAGATATTTAACAGATGAAGTGAGGGAGGGAAGCAAGTTTATGCAGTGGACTTTATAAGGAAGCAGCTTTACAGGGCATTCATTTAAATATTGGGTGAGATTCTTAAATAACATAATTTGGCACAACTCCATTTGCATCATTTGAGGAGCTGATCCAGTATGGATTGATTATTTTATTTTCTTTTACTTTATTTTATGTCGCTACTATGTATTTGTTGCTAAATTAAAATTGCTCAAGGAAACAAAAATGAATGTTTGAATAAAATTATAATTGTGTTTAGCAGAAAGCTTTTTAAGTGGATATCCAAAACTACATTCTGGGACATCACTGGAAGTCTAGTTAGTCAGAAAGTCAATTGTGTTTCAGTGCTGATACTGTACTAAATTCTGGTGACATGTTTAGAGTAGAGACCCTATGACTAATAAAGCTTTCATCCAGTCACTGAAAGGAGTTACAGTCACCTAATGGATTATTGAAGATATGAAAGAGTGTCGGATCCTACTTATTAAGTTCTAGCATGAAATTAGTTAAATTCCCAAGGCATTCTGAAGCAATATTTTCAAGTTGGCTTAATAAGGGTGTTAGAGCATGCCAATTAACTGGCAGCCTGAAATAAATAGTAGTTGGAGGCATAAGACAGTGTTTATATCTGCAAAGTTAATAACATTTTAAATGGGACTTCTTGGTACAATGGCTCAAGGTGCTGTAAGGAGGCAAGATGTGGAACATACTGTATTCAAAAGACCGTAAGTCAATTCTCAGCGCTGCTAGTCAAGGATGGAGACTGCAAATAGAGAAGCAATGAATTTCTGAGTCAGTGAGAAGGGAGACAAGGAGGTGGGGGGCTAACAGTTCAGTGGAAGAAGAAGGGGGCGTCAAGTGGGTACTGTTGAAGCAACCTGCGGTGAGCGATTTGGCCAAGTGCCTGTTTTTAAGGCGTCACCACAAAGGCACATGATGGAAGAGACTGTGTAAAGGGGGCAGGGTACAAAAGCGAAGAATACATTTAAATAGCGATATGGCGTACTGCTTGCGTAAAGCATTGTTCGTCGTAAAGTAGTGCAGCAAACTTCAGAGCTCAGCACTGCCTCGACATGAAATATTAGCTCATTAGATTACTGTTTTACTTGTTCCTGCTGCAGCCATGCCACAGAGAATTCACAGGTTTTAAACCATTAGCTGCTCAAACGTTAACAAAACAAAAAATAGTGATTATTATTATAGGCGACACCACTTGCTGACACCTTTAAATCAACAGCGGAGAAGGTGTCTAACTTTCTGTCAGTCACATTAGGCGGTTATGAATAAAAGAGTATTCTACTTTCTGCATAACTTTGCATAATTAATAGTTTTTCATGCAAACTATTGTTTGCCTTAATTGTTGTTTCAACAGCTGTTTTCATTAAATTGTAAAGCTCTTTGTGTCTAATCCTTTGAGCTGCACTATTGATAACAAGAACGAGCTGGAGCTAGCTTTAGAGGAAGAGAGTCCCTGCCAAGCTGGAAAGCAGTCATGAAGTTACTTGAGAAATAAGGCCCTACAGTGGGACTGGTTGTGTAGCTAATCCATTAGTCTTTTCAAAAGGACCTTGCTCTGCACCCTTATGGCTAAATTGACCCAACAACCTATCAATGCCTTTATTTGCTGAGTGGTTGTCCATGAAAGGTCTCCGTGCTGGATCCAAGCTGTAATCAAAGCCTCCATCAGTACCAGGGCCCTGATGACACAAATGGCCAAACTTTCGACGAGGCTGGCCGGCTTCCAGCCACACCATTTTGAAGATACAAAGAGGCTGTGTTGTGCTGCGGAATTCATTTTCTTGTTTACTTCCTACAGAAACAAGAGCATAATCAGCACTCAGTGCATCGGATCAGACCGCTGAGTTGTTGACAGAAGCTTGGAGAGGCTTGCCAGCTTTCCACATGAAACACTGGCTTTCTTCTAATACACCCCCCACCGTCTGTGGCCCTGCCAATTGTAGCACATCAGAGCGGCCATTGAGATAATGACCGTGAAGTCTCATGATACACTTTGATGAAGTGTAACATTTTTTAAAGGATTTTTGTCTGTGCCAAAATGATAGAGACAGCTGACTAAAAATCACCCCATCAAAATCAAGGCTGATGAACAGCAGGCAAAGACATGTGCTTCCACAGAGAAAAGGGAGGAGAATTTACAGCCAAAGACTCTCAATGACTATGTGCACCGCAGATTCCTTTATTTTGCTTTTAAATGATCCTTTGTTTCAAATGAATGTATGTAACTTTGCCAAGAGAGCAATTTCCCCAAATATTTTTTTATTTTGCATCAAAAAATGATTCAGCATTTAGCTTTTATAATGCTAAATAAATACCTTTACTACACAAGCTAATTTTATTTCTTAACATTAATTTTTGCAACCTTGCAGGGTAATGTTTTGGAATAGCTGGGACTTGAATACCTCCTCAACGATTTTTAAATTATCTAGTGGCAACTGGTTGAACCAACTTAGCTTATGGTAAAACAATTGGAGATGTGTTTTCCATGCAAACCACATGGAAAAGAAAAAGCAAGACAGTCACTTAAACTTTTACCCTGCTTGCATCAGGAGTGCAATATTTTTCCTAACAGGAAATTCATTACCAGCAATGGATTCATTGATACACACCAGTGCTAAGGAGCCTGGATTTGGAGGTTAGAGAAAGCCTGCAGAATTTCTTGAACTGGCCATTTACTATGGATCTGGACCACCCCACTGTGCTGATGGAAGTGTGGTTAGGAGATCTTTGAGCTGAATCAATTTGAGTTGGAATTTTCCCAGTGTATCACAGTTACATAAACACCTGTGCAAAATATCTTTGAGCTGAATTAATGGCATAGGGGTGCAGGGGAGAAGGAAGGAGAGAAATGGAGCGGGAAAGGGAAAGCTGTTTTCAGTAGCTTTCAACATTTCCTGCTTGCAGAAAGTTGGTCTGGGGGACTGTATTTTAGACTGTCTTTACTGTAGCCAGTACAAGAGCTCCTGTATTTCTTTTTTTGTCTCCTCAGTACTGTAAGCCTAGAACGATTCTCTTTAAAATCTCTCTCTTTTGCTGTATTCATATTAAAATATATTTTTGCCAAGCTCAAATTTACAAAGCATGGCAAAGAAGGATGCAGTAGTCTTCTGGAACAGAGCAAAAATACTGGCAAGAGAACAAAGGCACAAACTTCACTTTGAACCCAGGTACATAGCATGTTGCAACCAACAGTATTGTAAGTGTGCAGAATGTAGAGCTTTCCACAAGATGTGTGTAGAATACACATAGCTTTTTTTTGTTTCAGTTTATACCCCATGTTTGACTTTGAATAAAGAGTAAAATTGGAAAAAAGGAAAAAAAAAAAAAAGGGAGGGGGAGGAACTCTTCTGCAATGGGGTGTATAGATGTTTCAGCAGTCTTGTCTGCTTTCCCAGAAATCCTCCATTAAAGAGACAGGCACCACTTCAGTGCAAGAAGATATTTCTTTCTACTACAACACAGTCTGTAGTAGAGCAAAAGACATACTAACACTTTGCGTTCTCTGGAGACCGCTTCTTTGCTCTGCTGTCTTGATATAAAATAAGATACTTCAGCCTGACGGTATGTGGTTACTTTTCATATCTGGAAAAAATTAATGGATCAAAACCGACCAGATTTCCTGTGGTTTGTGGACAGCAAAACCAGGCAAAACTTCTCATTTTGTCACCCTCCCTCCCAACAAATCCAAAGCAGCTCAGATTTGCTAAGTAGTGGCACAGACTTGATTGACAGATTTGCAGGTCTGAGCATATCTTTTGGTGAGTTTTGATAAACCAGGCTTTCATACCTCTGTCTCCATTTCTAAGCAGGGCCTAGGTTGTGCCTTGCATAAGGCATGTGCTAAGCCCCTCCATGAATATATAGAATCATAAAATAGTTTGGGTTGGAAGGGACCTTTGAAGGCCATCTAGTCCAACCACACTGCAATAAGGAGGGACATCTTCAACTAGATCAGGTTGCTCAGAGCCTTGTCCAACCTGACCTTGAAGGTTTCCAGGGAGGAGGCGTCTACCACTTCTGTGGGCAACCTGTTCCTGTGTTTCACCACCCTCATTGTAAAAAATACTTTCTTATGTCTAGTCTCAGTCTACCCTCTTTTAGTTTAAAGCCATTACCCCTTGTCCTATCACAACAGGCCCTGCTAAAAAGTCTGTCCTCATCTTTCACATAAGCCCCCTTTATGTACTGAAAGGCCACAGTAAGGTCTCCGTGGAGCCTTCTCTTCTCCTGGCTGAACAACTCCAGCTATCTCAGCCTTTCCTCATAGGAGAGGTGTTCCAACTCTCTGATCGTTTTTGTGGCCCTCCTCTGGACCCACTCCAATAGGTCCATGTCTTTACTGTGCTGCCCCAGAGCTGGACACAGTACTCCAGGTGGGGTCTCACCAGAGCGGAGTAGAGGGGCAGAATCACCTCCCTCGACCTGCTGGCCATGCTTCTTTTGATGCAGCCCAGGATACAGTTGGCTTTCTGGGCTGCAAGCGCACATTGCCAGCTCATGTCCAGCTTTTCATCCACTGGTATCCCCAGGTCCTTCTTGGCAGGGTTGCTCTCAATCTCTTCATCCCCCAACCTGTATTGATACCGGGGGTTGCTCTGGCCCAGGTGCAGGACCCTGCACTTGGCCTTGTTGAACCTCATGTAGTTCCCACCGGCCCACTTCTTGAACCTGTCCAGGTCCCTCTGGATGGCATCCTGTCCCTCCAGCATGTCAAACACTCTGCTCAGCTTTGTGTCATCTGCAAACTTGGTGAGGGTGCACTCAATCCCACTGTCTATGTCATTGAGAAAGATACCGAACAGCACTGGTCCCAGTACTACTGCTGAGGGACACCACTTGTCACTGATCTCCACCTGGACATCGAGCTGTTGACCACTACCCTCTGGAAGTGTCCATCCAACCAGTTGCTCATCCACCAAACAGTCCATTCATCAAATCCTTCTCTCTCCGGTTTAGAGAGAAGGATATCGTGGGGGACCGAGACAAAGGCCGTACACTGGTAAGCCAGTGCCTGAAACCCTTTCTAGTCATTGGGTATTTTAGGATGAAAAACTGGTTAAGAAGTCCATCCTAGTTATGTTTGCTGCTAACTTGGTGAATGTCCTGTACACCTAATGCAGACATCCTACCAGAAACAACAGTCGTAAAAGACCCAAGAGTACAAAGGTACCTCCAACCTCTCGCCTTCTCAGAGGCAAAAGTCGTACAAGTGTTCACCAGCGTATATCCCAAATGCCTTGCCATCTGTTAGCTGCAACAGGTCTATTGACACAAGTATCGCACTTGAAACACCATGTCTGTGGGTTTGATGGCCAAATTTTTAATAATGTGGTTTAGTGGTGTTAAAGACAGAAGAGCTTTCCTGTCTTTCAGAAAAAGCTAGAGGAGGCAAAGAACTGAATCCATCATTAGAGAAAGTGCTGGGATTGCACCATGTGTGCGTGAACACGAGTGAACCAAGAACTATTCACACAGGTTGAAAGTGTTATTTCCCATCTCCTTCCTTTTTTTTTGAAAGAATGTCCTGAGAGTATTAATTTGGGAAAGCAATTCAAACAATGAGGTTATTCAAGCTGGCCTTATTTTTGCTGGCTGGTGGATGCCAGCACACATGGAATAGGTAAACTTCCAGCAGCCTGGATGGGAATCAGAATAATTAGAACACTTAAAAGGTTTGTACCTTAGAGGCAAAGGTTGTTGTCCTCCCACCTCCATCTTCATTCACATATTACAAAACTGGATCGGAAAGGAAGGACTGAGTTAGGCAGTTTTGCATCTCTGAGTGGGCATCTGTCACTGATAAGCAATTTTGATGGAACTTTGCCACAGGGAATATTCAACAGTAATATATTCCTAGCTGTACCAGTGAATTTATTCATTATGGATGCCAGCATGAGAAAGCTGAATGAAGTCAAGGGAAATGAAGAAAAGGTTGTGGGGAGAAGNCAGCAATGTAGGCACATATGTTTCAAAGCTTCTCAGATTTCCTGAAACTGAGCCTAACTGAAATGAGTAATAGTTAGAATTCAAACACAGTATCATGACAATCCAGGCATTTTGGAAACCACTTCCCCACAGAGTCTTTAAGGACTACTTGATGTTGTGGATTATGGTTGGAGGAACTAACATCTGTTTTATTCGCCCAAAGCCATGTATATGTTTTGATTTTTTCTCCTTGTCTTTTAATGATGAAGATTTTCCTTCGTTTTTGTTTTGTTTTGTTTTGACTTGTTGAATCAGAGTACATCAAGTTAAAATAAAAATTGAATGCATTTGTTTATTTCTGTTTTTCTTTGTAAAAATAAACTCACAAATTAGAACAAACAGAAATTCTTGAGAGGAAAATAATGAACCAAGTAATGTTAAGTGCTTGTAATTCCTACAAAAAAGACTTGCACCTCAGCATATGGTATAAAGTTAGTTGGGAAGCCTATTGTGCTATGGGCCTATGAGTATACATCCAAACCACGAAGACTGTAACATGAAATAAAACAGAAATATTCATGTGAAAATTGTTAGTTTTTTTACATGTACTGCTATTTAATTTTTTTTTTAATGGATCAATTTCTATGCATGGCTTAATGACCAATTTGGAAACAATTCAAAATAAACATTAATTCAAGCAACAAATTCATATTTATTGCATGAAAATAAAAATGATTTTAAAAAATCACAGAAATCTATGCTACTGTGTTCAAAGGGGGCAACAAAATGTATTTTCTTCTACTTTCTCCATCCCACTTTGCATGACACTATTTGCCAAATAAAACACTGGACTATTAAAAGACACAGTATTGTAGAAAAGAGTATGGTTTTCATGTGAAGTTGATTGTATTTACCTTGCTGTGGGCTCCAAACCTATGATGTAAAATACAGCCAACATAGAGGAATGAAAAAAACTTTATTTTTTTTTCTGCCTTAGAGGCAGAACCTGGTAGACAAAAGATAGAGTAACCTGACCTCATTTTAGACTCTAACCTTTTATAAAGTATATTGAACATTTTAAAACTAAGTAATAAATGGTGTTATGTCATTAATATGAAAAACACTTGAGGGCTGAAAGATCAACTTGTTTTAATCACAGATTAAAAAGTAGGAGAGGATGTGATTGCTCCACATCTTTCCCCTTCATACAGCATGTACATATACACACATTTAAGCGAAACTGCTAATTTGTACAACCCTTTATCTATTCAATTTCTGTCACTCCAGATATACAGTCAGACACTTTTTATGTACATACAAGTCATGGGGCTGTAGAGAGACACTTTCTGATTAGACACAAATGAACGTGGGTATATACGTATACATGACAGAAGTGGTTGTTGGCTTTACAAGTAATATAATTCATATGATTCCAGTACTTTTGATCCTTATCAGAGAGGTTTGAATCTTTAGAATAGTGAGGTACCTTTCCCCTTGCTTTTTTCACATATTCTATTGATATTTCAAGATGAATAAGGAGGAAGTATTTAGTCTTCTTTTGAATGAACCGTATTTGCATACCAAAAAAGGGTATCGAAGAAAGCCCAGACTGGCCAATCCTTTATGCATAATCTGAAAATAAAAATTTTGCTGGGATATAAGTTCATACTCTGTTCTGCAGACTATCAGGACCTATAACCTGTCTAAACAACCACCATGAGACTTCCTAGAGACTGTCAGTGCCTTGGGTCTCAAATATTTGGGGTTAGTGACAGTGGGAGTGAATTTACACAATGAGCTGTTGAGCTTAATGGTGCATTTTTTAACTTGTTTATTTATTCTTACATCGTTATTGGTTATTTTAATATTTTTTGTACTTAAATTGGAGATATTAACTAAAGGCAAATGCACTTTCACTAAGAGCAAAACAAAACCTCCATCTCCCTCATTAGGTGAAGCTTCATTGGTGGGAAGTGGAGCTATCAGCAGTACCAAAATCCAAGACAGCACTTATTACAGATCATCCAATTACATGCATAGGAATAGCGGCTCTCACCTGAATGCAACAAACAAGTTGTTGTGATCCAATGAAAGATACTTCATATACGCTAAAAATCCCCTTTAGATACAGTGAGAAAGATTATTTGCTCTTGTACTCATTGCAATGAAAGATTTTTAGCTGCTTGGAAAGCAATGGGTTTTTCTCTCTCATTCTGTTTTTAAGAATTATTTATCTCTGAAGGACTGTATGCCTCTGGCACATTCTAAGTTTTAAAATACAGAGGCACTAAATGAAATCCTGAGCCCACTGAAGTCAGCTGAGTTTTGCCATTGAAATCTGGAGAGGCAGAATTTTGCCTGCTGCTTGGAAAACATTGCTTGCAGCGATCAGATAGCAACCATTGCTGACATCTAGCAGAGAAAACACTAACTATTCAGCTGTCAGTAGCACTCAACTGTTTCTTCTTGTCCTTGTGCAGACACTAGGGTTATGTGACCAAAACCAGGTAAGCGCTTAGAAATAATCAGTGCTCAAGCTAGCAGAAATCATGGGGCTAAACCCTTTCTCCACACAAGCTCCTGTAAAGTGAGGACCACTGCAGCCTTATAGTTTTTCCTTCAGTCAGATTTCTTAAGATGGACAATGGCAGAACCTGTTCAACACAGGAGAGGAGGGCTTAAAAGTCTCAGGAAAGACTTCAAACATCTACTGGTATGTTGACAAGCATGAACATTCTTGTGCAAAATTATGTAGACGTGGTCCTGGCTTTTTGGGACACACAATTAGATAGAACAGCTTTGATGAGATAGCTCATGCACTTATCTTATGAGAAATCTATCTTAGTGAGATTCCTTTATTGCTGTAAAAGGAAAAACACAAAAGCCAGATCATTTCACCTTCCTTTATGGCACCACAGCTTGAAAGTACAGAGAGTTGTTCATCAGAGATTCAGACTCAGGAAGGCGTGAAAACTGAGGCTTGTTTATGGTGCGTTTTACCTTCTTGCTTTGAACTATGCCTGTTCTTGCTTAGACAAAACATCTAGACTCTGTTTCTACTGTAATATGGCCTCAAGGGGCTCATAGGGTTGTTTTTTTTTTAGAGTATGTTCTGTGTTTTGAAAGTGTTTTGTGAGAGAATTATTGAGAAAGTTTAGTGAGAGGTTGCCTGAATTTAGGAATCCTTATCCATAACCCTCAAATTAAGAATGCTGCTGTTCTTTACACCGTTTGGCCTTGAGAAATCCTGTACACACTTTGGTGCTGTGAGAGATAAAGATGCACAGAAACACCACCGCGGGCCTCATTTTTAAAGAGTTCTACAATGCGTTACATTAAGTGATTATTTAGAGGATTCTGTAAGCCCTGAAATAAAATGATGGAAACTAGATTCTCCTTCAGGAAATTATTTTAAATCTCAATGACTTCATGTGAAATTGGGATCTTCACTAGAAAACCGGATATTGTTTTGGTGAAAGAACAATAATATTCTGAACCTTAAATCAATACTTAAACTTGATTTAGACGTGTTCTGAAAATGAGTTTTTCTTCCCAACTCTGGGAACCTGATCCTATTGTGAGGTGTTCCTTGTTTTTAATTTCTTTTTTAGTTAAAAGCCTTAGAGAATTAAGAAAAGGTATATTAGTCCATGTGTACGAACGAGTACCAGTGTGAGTGTAGGGAACAGGTAAATAACTTTGGCAACAGACACTGCTTTACAACAAAGACTTTTGAAGGCATCAAGCTGTGGAAGTTCTGAATCTTCAGCTCATAGTTAATTTGATAATTAGTGGAGATTTAATGCTTCAATATGGACTTCTCTGTCTGCATGAGCTGTGCAAGAGATATCTGCGCCTGTGAACCAACATTTTCAGTCACCTCTCAGGTTAGATCCTTACTGGATTTAATTTATTTAGCAGAGTTAGACTGATATTTTCAGCTGTGGGTTTTACTCTACAGCTCTGCAGTATACTTAAATTCAACAAAGACACCCCTCTCACTGCCATTGAAGTTAATGGAAAAACTGTGATTTGTTTCCAGAGGAACTGGCCAATAATTTTACTCTATGTATTGTGATTGGTCTGATGTTAGGTACTGTGTTCTGAGAAAAATCCACTATTTATTTACCCTAGAGTTAATGTTCCAGTATTTCATAACCTTTCATTAAACCGCACACATCTTTCTCATCTTTTGCCTTGTTCTGATTACATCTAAATTGGTACAGCGCAGTGTTTGTCTTGCTACCTGCTACTTGCTCCACAGAAATTAAGTGATTGCTTTCCTTTGTGATTTGTAAGCTCTTCCAGGCATAATTTTGCTTTCTGCAAACCACCCATATTCATTTGTTAACATAACTCCTTTTTTAGAATGAATATTGATTTAGAAATTCCCAATTAGAAAATGTGTGTCCCACTTTATTTTGTCTTACGTATGAATGTGGAGTGACTAATGTGCTGAAATCATAAAGTCAGGACGTATAATTTATTCATCTATAATGACACAACTCAACTAGATAAGGAGAGAGGTAGAGAATATTTCTGTTGACTCAGACCTCCGACCGCTGGCAAAGAAAAGTATCCCATGGATTGTTTTCTGTCAAAGCATTACATTTAGCAATGTGGCTTGGCATCTTGTCTCTCCAAATTTAATGTGGCGGTTTTTGCCAGAGGCCCAGCAAGTCCTATTCTTTCCCTGCATATGCACTCTACTGAAGCCTTGCAGTTTAGCAGAAAAATCTTGTAGGGGCATTTATTAATAGCCTATGAATGCATGCCTGTAGTGTGCTGTCAGGCAGGATGGAATGAAAGCCAATTGGCTTAAACCATCAAAGAGGAATATTAATAGGTCATTAATCCGCACCCTAGAGTACCTCCTCATTTAACACATTAGGAAGTTTTTTCCCTTTTAAACAGTCGATTTTTTAAAGTCATTTTCTGCATAAACAAATTCTGAAGCAGGCAGAATATAGAGAATATATATCATTTGATTGGCAGGATGGAATGGCACAGAGGGAAAGAAGAAACTTAAATATGGGGAAAAACAGCAGGCGAAATGCATATAAGAAGGAATACATTAAATATTAGGAAATTATGTTGCAAAAGAGTTATGAAGTAAGGCAATTTTTCATGAAAAGTTGGGAGGCAATATTGTTGAAGAAAGTCAATGCTACGTCAGATGTACATTTACAGTGCTTGATGAGAAATATTGAAATCAATTCTGATAGAGTATGCGAGTCTTGAAGTTGCTTCCAGGTTTGTTACAACATTACAATACTTCATTAGTAGTGTATGTTGAAGATCTAGGGACAGTACAGAAAGTCACAAGCTGTTAAAACAGATTAAAAATATGCATAAATAAAGTCCTGTAATTTAGTAATCTGTTTTTAGTCCCCATCAATGAAACTTGGCCCATAATACTGACTGTGTATAATACTGTCCTCGGCTGAGGACCGAGAAGAAAATGAAAAGCAAGATGAAGAACTATCATGGTCATTCCCTCAATTGCGGGTGTTTACATACTGGCACAAACCCCTTCCTTTTTGTAGTGTTCATTATTCTATGTGTGCAAAGAATTTTATATTTTATGGAATAAATTCTTTTAACTTCCTGTCATTTAGTCTTTGTGCACATCAGATATTATTTTGCTTGGGTAGTTCGAGGCTAGTTTCAAAATGGGGAATGGCTATTAACAAAAAGCAGGGTAGTCCAAGGCCTTCTTTCCTTGAAGTCTCATACCAAAGGGAAGGAGAATTAAGCTAATGTGCACAGCTTTACCTCGAGCATCCACTCCGGTTTTGGGAGATCAGGTGTGAAAGGTCATTTCTTTTGCATCTAATTTTCTGGGAGGGGAGTTTTATTAGGAAGAGGAAATTAAGTCGAATCTACCCTTTTTCTTCCCCTTTGCATGGAGAACAGAGGCAATCAGACCAAAGGAAGTTACTCCTCTTTTTTTTTTTTTTGTAGTTTGCATCTTTAATTTTGCAGTGATTGGACTGTTACAAATACAGGGCGGGGAGAGGCAAGAGGAAAACTAAATGAATGGGACTACTGGTCTGGAAGTATGCTAGGGAGATGCACTGTCCTAGAAAGCTATAGGCAAGCACAGGTGAGGGAACACTGGTAGTATTCACGGTGCTAAGCAGCTGAGCGTGCTCCTTGTGGTGGTTCCAGAAGCCCGAGCAGAATGCTCTGAGATAAATTGTTATATTTTCCTGGCCATCTTGACTGTGGACAAGGACTTAGAAGGGAAAGCCTGGCCACTGGCAACCCTCTACCTTTCTCCCATGAGACAGGACTGAGAGTTCACCACGTGCAGTTTTCCTCTGAACAGTGCAACAAGTAGAGCTTTGAGGCACTTTAAATGAGTCTGGTAACACCTATACCACTGGCACATGGCACCGCAGTTCAATGCCCACAATGGCAGTATTTAGCTATACCTTTTCCATATTTATCTTTTGTAAATGTTATTTTGCCATTAGAGCAAATCATATATTCAAGAAGGTTGACTAGAAATACTGAATTAATTTTTGCTGCACTATGCAATCTTGTTATTTCATAAAATACCTTTTGTCATTATTTCAAATAATAAATTTGGGAAGGTGACTGCTCACTAGAGGTTTTCCTCCTATACTAATACACAAACTTCTTATTAAGGAAATCCAATCTAAGTTTGAATGTTTCAACAGAACCATGCTATCATAATTCTGCCAGTCATTTGTCTAATAGTTACTAACTTAGTGAAATCATTATCAACCCAGCAAAGCAAGTTCAAACAAAGGGAACTGCTCCATCTAGAGTTCCATCTTGCACACAAGCTTATTAAATATTTTAATCAATTATTTTACTGGCTGTCATGGCCCATAGCATTAGCTGTCTCTGACTTTGTTACTTAAATAATTTAGGAACGATGAATCTGCCAACAACCTTAAAAAAACAGTGGTTCATGTGATCTGGTGGTCGCAAACTAATTATAAATATCAGAGGGGAATATATGCACGTAACAAAAGATAACTAGTTTTGCAGTAGTATAATGCAGGAAAAAGATTTCTCCAGAGGTGAGGTGCTCGCATTCTGATTTAAAGCATGAAGATTGGAATTCCTGTAATTTTATCAAAGCTAGTCTAAATCCAGTGCACATCTCTGCAAATACTTATTTGCATAAGTAACTTCCTGTAGCAATGAGTTCCACAGAATACAAACGTATCACCTAAAACTATACTGAAATATATATATAGTTTGAATTTTATTTACTGAAATTGCTTTAGGTTTTGTATTCAGAGAAAATAAATTATCATTCTTGTGTTGACCTTCTCTTGATCTTTATCCTGCTTAGCATATCTGAATGTCTTTCTTACTAACGAGTTTATTTCCAAATTAAAATAACAAAAATTCTTTTTAGATTTCTACTTCCACTGTACCTCTCCTCTCAACGTTTTTATCTTCTCTTTTGTATTTTTCCAGTACATATTTTCAAATTAGTTAATCAAAACAGAATGCACTCATCAAGGTGAACAAATTGGTAGTTGCATTTTAATTAGTCAAATTTTGTGCAGTGCTACAGGAAGGCAGTTATTTTAGAAGATATCTTTATATAACTCAAAAACCTAGTAGGAGAAGAGCTCTAGCTACAGAAAAATAACATAAAACTACAGCAACGTTCAGTACCTTTTGACAACTGAGGGGTGAGACAACATGTAGCTCACGTCAGCCATGTCATGGCAGCCACCTTTCTGCCTGCTCTCAGCCCATGCAAATAAGACGTGGTTTAAGCTGATTTAGCCCGGTCAAGCTGAACTGAATTATTCTGCAGCTGCAAAGGGCTGCCTGTGTACAGACAGTTACCACAGAGCAGCTAGCAAATGAGAGCTCGGTAGCATTTTTCGAATCTCAGTGCTCAGTACAGCAAAGGCGACTTCTTTGCTGAGTCAGCTCGGCTGTTGTGAGCAATTCTCTGCTCTAGCCAGACTGTTACTGCTGTCACTGGTTTAGAGCTCATTTGTATCTTAATGCTACATGGCAGTCCCCCAAATCTGACAACGCTGGTTAATTTGGCCTTATCACAGTGTGACTGGGCTTAAAGTTAGAGCTCTGAGTCCATTTAGGAGGTGGGACACATTCTCAGCAGAATAAGCAGAAATAAAGCAGAAATAGACCATGTGACCGCTGTCCCCAGTGGCATAATGGAATAGGAACCATTAGTAGACCCACTGGAATAAATGTGCTATATTTTAGGACCTGGATGTCCAAGCAGAGGGGCTATCAAACTGTCTCTTAATTTTTCTAGATGCTCAAGGCCTGGTGCAACCCAAGGTTATTATTCTGAATCGATGTACATAATGGGACTCACAGCAGAGACATCTCATCTCGAATCTGTAAACTCCTGAAAAGATAGGCACAAGTGAGATATATGCAAATGCACGTAGCATGGGTAACAAACAAGAGGAGTTAGAGATGTGCACACGCCTGCAAGGTTAAAATCTAATTGGCGTCACAGAGACATGGTGGGATGGCTCCTATAACTGGAGTGTTGAAATGGATGGATACAGGCTCTTCAGGAGGGACAGGAAGGGAAGACGAGGAGGGGATGTCACCCTCTATGTCAAGGACCAGCTGGACTTCATGGAGGTCTGCCTGGGGATGGATGAGGAGCCGACTGAGGGCTTATGGGTCAAGACTAAAGGGAGGGCACGGACAGGTGATGTTACAGTGGGGGTCTGCTACAGGCCACCTGACCAGGAAGACTGAGCGGATGAGGCCCTCAGACTGGAGCAGCCTCGCTTTCACAAACCCTGGTCCTCATGGGGGGCTTCAACCACCCCGATATCTGTTGGAAGGACAACGCAGCAAGGCATAAGCAATCCAGGTGGTTCCTGGAATGTGTCAAAGGTAACTTCTTTCTCCAAGTGGTAGAGGAACCAATGAGGAAAGGGGCCATGCTGGAACTTGTTCTCACTAACAAGGAGGGGCTGGTGGAGAATATCATGCTCAAGGGCAGCCTTGGCTGCAGTGACCGTGAGATGACCATAAGATAGTGGAGTTTGAGATCTGTAGGGCGGTGAGGAGGGTGCACAGAAAACTTGCTACCCTGGACTTCAGGAGAGCAGACTTTGACCTCTTCAAGGATCTGCATGCTGGAGTACTGTAGGATAAAGTCCTGGAAGGAAGAGGGACCCAAGAAAGCTGGCTGATGTTCAAAGACCACCTCCTCCAAGCTCAGAAGCAATGCATACTGACAAAGAGGAAGTCAGGCAAAAATGTTAGAAGGCCTGCGTGGATGAACAAGGAGCTCCTGGGCAATCTTAAACAGAAAAAGGAAGCCTACAGAGGGTGGAAGCAAGGATAGGTAGCCTGGGAAGTAGACAGAGAAATTGTCCGAGCAGCCAGGGGTCAGATTAGGAAAGCTAAAGGCCAGACAGAAGTAAATCTGACCAGGGGCATCAGAAGCAACAAGAAAGCCTTCTCTAGGTATATTAGTGATAAAAGGAAGACTAGGGAAAATGTGGGCCCACTCAGGAAGGAAATGGGAGACCTGGTCACCGAGGACATGGAGAAGGCTGACATACTCAGCGACTTCTTTGCCTCAGTCTTCACTGGGAGGGGCTCTAACGACACCACCCAAGTTGCAGAAAGCAAAGGCAAGGACTGGGAGAATGAGCTACTGCCCACAGTAGGAGAAGACCAAGTTCAAGACCAGCTGAGGAACCTGAAGGTGCACAAGTCCATGGGATCTGATGAGATACATCTGTGGGTCCTGAAGGAACTGGCAGACAAAGTTGCTAAGCCACTATCCACCATATTTGAGAAGTCATAGGAGTCTGGTGAAGTTCCCACTGACTGGAAAAGTGGAAAAATAACCACCATTTTTAAAAAGGGTGAAAAAGAAAACCTGGGGAACTACAGGCTGGTCAGTCTCACCTCTGTTCCTGGTGAGATCATGGAGCAGATCCTCCTGGAAACCCTGCTAAGGCACACGGAAAATAAGGAGGTGATTGGTGACGGCCAACATAGCTTCACCAAGGGCAAATCATGCCTGACAAATTTAGTGGCCTTCTACAACGCTGTTACAGCATTGGTGGATAAGGGGAGAGCAACAGATGTCATCTACCTGGACTTGTGCAAAGCATTTGGCACCATTCCACACGGCATCCTGGTCTCTAAATTGGAGAGACATGGATTTGACCAATGGAGCACTCAGTGAATAAGGAACTGGCTGGATGGTCACACTCAAAGAGCTGCAGTCAACGGCTCCATGTCTAAGTGGTGAGCAGTGACAAGTGGTGTTCCTCAGGGGTCGGTACTGGGACCGGTGTTGTTGAACATCTTTGTTGGTGACATGGATGTTGGGATGGAGTGTACCCTCAGCAATTTTGCCGACAACACGAAGCTGTGTGGAACAGTCAACACACTGGAGGGAAGGGATGCCATTGAGAAGGACCTGGACAGGCTTGAGAGGTGGGCCTGTGCAAACCTCATGAAGTTCAACAAGGTCTACTGCAAGGTCCTGCACGTGGGCCAGAGCAATCCCATGCACAAATACAGGCTGGGTGGAGAATGGAATGAGAGCAGCCCTGAGGAGAAGGACTTGGGGGTGTTGGTTGATGAGAAGCTCAACATGAGCTGGCAATATGCGCTCGTAGCCCAGGCCAACTGTATCCTGGGCTGCATCAAAAGAAACATGGCCAGCAGGTTGAGGGAGGTGATTCTGCCCTTCTACTCCACGCTGGTGAGACCCCACCTGCAGTACTGCACCCAGCTCTGGAGCCCCCAACATAAGAAGGACATGGACCTGTTGGAATGGGTCCAGACGAGGGCCACAAAGATGATCAGAGGGCTGGAGCATCTCTCCTTTGAAAACAGGCTGAAAGAGTTGGGGCTGTTCAGCCTGGAGAAGAGAAGACTCTGGGGACACCTTATAGCAGCCTTTCAGTATCTGAAGGGGGCCTACAAGAAAACTGGAGAAGGATTTTTTGCAAGGGCATGTAGTGATAGGACAAGGGGGAATAGCTTCAAACTGGAAGAGGGTAGCTTTAGAAAAGATATTAGGAAAAAATTTTTCAGTCTGAGGGTGGTGAGTCACTGGAACAAGTTTCTCAGAGAGGCTGTGAAAGCTCCATCCCTGAATGTGTTCAAGGCCAGGCTGGATGGGGCTTTGAGTAACCTGGTCTAGTGGGAGGTGTCCCTGCCTATGGCAGGGGGGTTGGAACTAGATGATCTTTAAGGTCCCTTCCAACTGAAACCATTCTATGATTCTATATAACTAAGAATAGCACTGCACTTCTTACAGTTTTTAATCTTGTTTTTAATTGAACTCTATGAATTATACTTCAGATAAGCAATTATCTGACTGATCTTTACGATCTTTTGAAAACCAAGAGTTAAAGATGGCTTAAGCCTTTCTTCTTTCTCTCAGGATCATTGACTAGTAAAAAAAGCATGCAGACAAATTAAGAAAAAATGGTAAAGATTCAACCAAACACTGAATTTTGCAGGTCATTCTTCAATGTTTGCAAGGAATATTTATGTGGAAGTGAAGGCCTGTGTATTTTATATTCTGGGTAAAAATCCAGTATTAATTTATTTCATTACACATTTTCTAATGCAGGAGTAAGTATGTAGGCACTTGTCGTGGTTTAGTGGACAGCACTCCAGAAGAATCAAGAGAAAAAAAATCTACCCTATTGTCTTCTGATTTTTTCTATGTAAAAAAAATCAAGGGGACTGTACATGTCTTGGAATTATGAGGATAATGTCTTTTTCTTTTACTGTGTTATGGATATCTCTTAACATTTTCATAAATGAGCAGATACAATCCAGTAACCAGGACCAAGGAGGAAAGATTGATGTGACCCTTTAACAGGGCTGATGGAACAGGGGCAAGTCGTACTTAGATGCCCAGGCAAATTATGAAAGTCTGAATTTCTTTTTTCTTTTCTTAAATTTAACTTGCTCTATACTAGATCAAAATACTGCCTGGAAGAAGGCCAGCCTGTGGTCTTTTACAGATAATTTCATTGATGTTTCAAAGAATTTTCGCAATAAAACACAAACTTTATCTGCAGCCAGCCTACTTGCGTTATATTTGCCTCACCAAGTGGTTCTACAAGTGAAGGAAAGCACTCACACATTAGTTGTGATTTATTGCCAAAATTGTTCTGAGGAACCCAGCTGACAGACCAGGTTTCTTTTAAGAACAAAACAGAAAGGTTCACGTAAGAAAGAATCATGTAGGCACAGGAAGAATCTCTATGAAGTTGCCTTGCAGTGGTTGTAAGGTATGCCCGACTTCCCGCCTCAGAGACAGCATCTGGGTGAGGCTCAGATCTCGTCGTCCCTCTGAGAGATTGCCACTTCTCCTAAAAAATATGTTGTAAGACTTTCAAGAATGTGTTCAAACAGACTGGAAGCTGCCTTGCTGGTTAAATTTTTCAGTTCAGAAGAACACTCGAGGCTCATCTTAAAAACATATCTCTGACTCTCAAATACATCCTCTCCAACCATCCCATCATTCCACGAAGCATCTACTTCAACTTGACACTGAAATAGACACAGGGCATATTTTAAAGTGGCACTTTTCAATAATTTGCTCCAAATAAATTCATTATTATGGGCAGGGAACCCAGGAGGGAAGTTCACTCTAATTTGATCCTCCTCCACTAACTGAATTCTTTTTTTCAATTGCTCATTTAATATTTGATACTAATTTTGATACTACCAGAAGGTGGGGGGGGTGGAAACCTCTCCCTGCTCAGGGCCAAATAAGCCTTTAAAAGATATTGTAGAGTCACTAACACATGCTCTAGTTATAGCCAGTAAACATGCATAAAAACAGATGGCAATGGCCCTGAGGAAATACAGTCACGGGCTGTATCCAATCTCTGGGTCACAAGTTCCCCACCCTTGCAGTTCACAGTAGAGAAATAATTATTGATGATTGCTACAGATTCGGGTACTAAACCTACAAACTAATCCCACTTTGAAATCCACTTAGTATACTGCAGTCAGGCAGGCTCAAGAAAACAGAACTTATAAACACAATGAAGGAAAAGTGTAAGAGGTTAATGTATCCACAATAGCCAGCTGCAGTACAATTATGAGATCCTGTGTATAAGACAGAAGGTACAACATTTCACCAAATTATTCCTTCTGCTGGCCCTTAAGTTGCATTCTTTAAAAATTCATAATTACATTCATTGTAGGTTTCAGGAAAAGGAGAATCCACTGCAATAGTCTAAAAATTAAGAAGTCAATAAGTCCCATAGGAAAGGTGCACTTTAAAAAACATGCCTGTGCGTTCCAAAACTCTTTTAATGTTGTTTAACCGGCTGCTTATGGCTTGGACGGGTGTAGTCTTCATTGGGTAAAAAACTGGCTGGAAGGCCAGACCCAAAGAGTGGTGGTGAATGGAGTTAAATCCGGTTGGCGGCCGCTCACAAATGGTGTCCCCCAGGGCTCAGTACTGGATACAGTTCTCTTTAATATCTTCATCAATGACCTGGACGAGGGGGTTGAGTGCACCCTCAGTAAGTTTGCAGATGACACTAAGCTGGGTGGGAGTGTCGACGTGCTTGAGGGTGAGTTGGCTCTACAGAGAGATCTGGACAGACTGGATCGATGGACTGAGGCCAAGGGTATGGAGTTCAACAAGGCCAAGTGCTGAGTCCTGTACTTAGGTCATAACAAACCCACACAGTGTTACAGGCTTGGGGAAGAATGTCTGGAAATCTGCCCAGTGAAGAAGGACCTGAGGGTATTGGTTGACAGCTGGCTGAATATGAGCCAGCAGTGTGCCCAGGTGGCCAAGAAGGCCAATGGTATCCTGGTCTGTATCAGGAACAGTGTGCCTGCCACAACTAGGAAAGTGATCGTTCCCCTGTACTCAGCACTGGTAAGACCCTACCTTGAGTACTGTGTTCAGTTTTGGGAGCCTCACTACAAGAAAGACATTGAGGTGCTGGAGCGTGTCCAGAGAAGGGCAACAAAGCTGATGAAGGGTCTGGAGGGCAAGTCTTGTGAGGAGTGGCTGAGGGAACTGGGGTTGTTTAGTTTGGAGAAAAGGAGGCTTAAGGGAGACCTTATCACTCTCTACAACTACCTGAAAGGAAGTTGTAGCGAGGTAGAGGTCGATCTCTTCTCCCAAGTAACAGGCGATAGGACAAGAGGAAATGGTCTCAAGTTATGCCAGGGTAGGTTTATATCGGATATTAGGAAAAAGTTCCTTCCGGAAAGGGTTGTCAAGCATTGGAACGGGCTGTCCAGAGAAGTGGTGGAGTCGACATCCCTGGAGTTATTTAAAAGACGCATACACGTGGTGCTTAGGGACATGGTTAAGCGGTGGTTTTAGCAGTGTTAAGTTGATGGTTGGACCTGATGATCTTAAAGGTCCCTTCCAACCTAGACAATTCTATGGTTCTATGATCCTATATATCAAAAAGAAGCAATTTAGCCTATTCCTAAAACTATGGCGACATTTCCTGTTTCTTACTTCAACATTCTCCTTACATACTGTAAAGAGCGAGAAAAAAAAGCTTACCAGATGTGTGACTGTTGTCTGACGGAAGTAGGAATGCTATTTTCTAAACTTCTTATGCTAAAACTTAACCTCTGGATACTGCTTTAAAAGAGGTGAATGGCAACAAAGAAAGCAAAAGCTTTCAGCAAAAGGGGTACACATTTGACTCAGATGATAAAAATATTGCATGAACATTCATGCTGCACTGGAGTAACTTGTAAGACCAACTCATTAACTTAAAAGGGGCTAGAACTGTGCCAAAGAACACTGCTGCTACTAACATGAATAGGAGATTTCACATGTTTTGTTTTGGGTCTTTTTTCTTTAAAAGACTTTGAAGATATGCATATTTTTAATATGATTAATATACAACAAAATTTAATCAAAGAACTCAAAACATTAGACCATAGAAATATGAATTCTTACAACTTTGTAATCAAGAGGGAACTATAAAGAACTTCAAAGTTTATGTGGTTGCAGGTTACAATATTTACTTTACATTTTTAAACAACTGCTGACATCGAAACAAAAAATGCACTCTGCACTTTTGAGTAAAATTCTTACTGATTTGTAGAAATTGGTCTTCAGCTGCAGTGTGTCTAAAATGCTTTGAAGAAATAGGTAATTTAAAAAATAATGAAGATTTTAAAAAATGAGGGGCTACATTCTTCAGTGTTATTAAAGTATGTTTAGGACTATCTTGTGGTTTATAATAGGCCTCTGAATTATGTTACCGCTTAGTCACCATCATGTGGTTTTGTTTTCTGAAAAACATTTATTGGAGTACCCAGCAAAAGTATGAATCATGTTTGTCAATCATGCTCATAACGTATTATTTTTTATAAGATACAACTATATCACCCTGTAATTGTGATAGTACTATTAAAATGTGTAGTCTTCCACTAATCATATAGTCCATGATTTACCCCAATTAAAATGGAGTTAGATGATTGATATTCTCAGTTTAACTCCTTTTTTTTATTTGCTAGTCCCAGCCAACTAAAATTCTGTCAAAAAGCCAGATATCTTTTTTTCACTTGAATTTTCCTCTTAGTGTTATTTTAACAGATTAAATAAATTAAGGATGAGAAGCATTTTCAGTTGTACTAACTGTGTTCTCACTCAGGTCATCTGCCTCTTCTAGGAGCAGTTAGCCAAACCCGAACTTTGGCAGATTTCTGAAAGCTTCTCACCCTAAGTCACTTCCTTTCTATTGCTACAGTGCTTCCATGTGGTCTGAAACTAATTTGACTACACCAGTGGTTCAGAATCTGCTCCAGAGCACTCAAGAAAGAGCTTATAATTTAATGCATTTCCTTCAAGTTAGATGGATCACAAGCTGGAACAAGGTTTTCTAATCTCAGGTTTCTTAGGGGAGGAGGTGTTTTTTGCTATTTGTAAAAGTCACCGTGAAAAGTCTGGCTTAGCTTTTGCATATGCTGTTTACACTTCCTTCTAAATTCCTTGCTTATTCTTCCTTTACTACCTGTAGTCCGTTATATGAAAGCCAGTAACACCTTCACTCAGCTTTCTTAGAGTATTTTTTTTTGCAAGAGAAGTAACCATAATTCCTTCAGACTATGTTAGTATGATCCTGGTAACTGGGTAGCTCACAATGGGAGCTACATGACATATTCCTATGATTCATGCCATCAAAGGGTTGTACTTTGATACAACAACACTGAAACACAGGTGTATTTCTACTTCAGTGGTACATGAACAAAGAGATCAGTAAGACACATTACCTTCTGAGAGTGTTATTGATGACTGTTTACAGACACTTTAGTGTAAGGGTGGGAAAGATAATCTTATAATTTTAAAAATAGATGAGATTTCCCCTCTTGGCTCAGTCTCTAGGTCAAAGTGGATTCATCATCCGGTAACATGGACAACCATGGTAAAGATGTAAACTTATTTCAGTTTAAGAGGTGTTCCTGACTGGATCCAAGTATGTGTTATATTGCTCTTCCAGGAAACGAATAGTAAAAGTGAAGCATTTAGAACCATAGAATCACGGAATGGTTTGGGTTGGAAGGGACCTTCAAAGATCATCTAGTCCAATCCCCCTGCCATGGGCAGGGACATCTTTCACTAGATCAAGTTGCTCAAAGCCCCATCCAACCTGGCTTTGAACACCTCCAGGACCAGGCAGCTGCAACTTCTCTGGGCAACCTGTTCCAGTGCCTCACAACCCACATCAAAAAAATTTATTCCTTATGTCCAATGTAAACCTACCCTCTTTTAGTTTAAAACTATTGCCCCTTCTCCTGTCACTACAGGCTCTGGTAAAAAGTCTCTCTCCATCTTTCTTATAAGCCCCCTTTAAGTATTGAAATACTGCAACAGGGTTTCACTGTAGCCTTCTCTTCTCCAGGCTGAACAACCCCAACCCTTTCAGCCTTTCCTCATAGGAGAGGTGTTCCAACTCTCTGATCATTTTCATGGCCCTCCTCTGGACCTGCTCCGACAGGTCCATGCCTTTCTTGTGTTGGGGGACCCAGAACCGGATGCAGTACTCTAGGTGGGGGTCTCATGAGAGTGGAGTAGAAGGGTAGAATCACTTCCCTCACTTTGTTGGCCACATGTCTTTTGATGCAGCCCAGGATACGGTTGGCCTTCTGGGCTGCAAACGCACATTGCTGGCTCATGTCCAGCTTTTCATCCACCAGTATCCCCAAGTCCTTCTCCACAAGCCTGCTCTCAATCTATTCCTCCCCCAGTTTGTATAGATATTGGTGATTGCCTCAACCCGGGTGCAGGACCTTGCACTTGGCCTTGTTGAACTTCATGATCTTCACACAGGCCCACCTCTCAAGCCCATCAAGGTCTATCTGGATGGCATCCCTTCCCTCTAGCGAATCAACTGCACCACTCAACTCGGTGTCTCCTGGAAACTTGCTGAGGGTGCACTCAATCCCACTAGCTCTGTTATTGATGAAGATATAGTATTAGTCCCAGTACAGACCCTTGAGGGACACCACTCATTACTGCTTTCCACTTGGACATTGAGCCCTTGACTGTAACTCTTTGGAGGTGGCTATCCAGCCAATTGCTTATCCATCTAAGAGTCCATCCATCAATCTCATATCTCTCCAACTGAGCAGCAAGAATGTTGTAGGGGATCATATCAAAGGCCTTACGTAAGTCCAGGTAGATGATTTGCTAAACTACCTTTGTGCTTTGCAAAATGTTGATGTGGAGAAGGGTGTCTCTGTTTGGCATGATTCACTGCAATTCACAAATAGCTTATTTCCTGGAGAGCTGTAATACATAGTTTTTCATAATTGTCTCTTCTCATATTCTTTAACTTTTCTTTGCTAGAGACTGAAAGATCGGTGCAGATCAGTTGTGACGTGAGTTTCTTTAGAACTGAGAACACCTAAGACAACTACTATCGTTCAACAGGTGGTCAGGTACAATGATTTCATTAGCTGTGATACAAAAGGAGTAAGCTGCATAGAAAAAAATGAGATCCACAGAAGTTGAGCTTTACTGAGACCTTAATTCCCAATTTTTACAGCATGGTGTAAAGTTATACCAAATAATTCACAATGTCACAATTTCACGCCTGTATTAGACTACTAATAACCTTCCTGTTTCTGATGGTTTACACAGCAAATTTCTCAAGAAGAGAAATTCAAGTGCATTTGAAATCCACATCTAAACTGAAAAGAAACACCTTCTGGTGATGCAACTATGACTAGATTAGATTAGATTAGTTTGATGTAAAATAAGAACTAGTCATCAAAACAGTTGATCCCCAACTAGTACTTGTCAGTCATTATCCATCACTAACTTAACACTATTCAGGTTTATGCTTTGATGTGGAACACATTTGTTGTGTTTACAACATAAAGGATTCTGTAAAGGTAATTGTGCATGACTTTTTAAATTTGTATTTGCACTTTAAATCACACAGTGGTTAACAGTCTGGACAAGTACAGTGTGTAGGAAAGCAGTTTAATTAAATTGCAGTTAAATCAACAATATGTAAGTAATGAAATCGCAGTTACGGTTTAAAAAACAAAAGACATTTTAGGATAAAGATAAACAATAGTTTGTTGACTCAACTCAAATCAGTTCAGCCTCAGTGACACCTAAGTTCTAGAGTAGCTGCAGAATAAAAATTATTTAGGATGAAAATCTGGCAGAATTTTTTTCTTATAATAACATATATTTGGAAAATGAATCTGCAAAACATCTCCTAGATGTTGTAAGCATGTATAAGAACTCCCTAAGATTCAATACACATACTTAACAATGGATAGCTATGTCATCTAGTCAGGTTAGTATTTCTGGAAAAGATGTGCCACGTTTCAGTTTCCTGACAGGCTGATAAATCAGTGCAAATACTGGAAGTTATGTATCCATATTAATCCAACAAGCTCCTATGCCTGTATTCATATGTAGTCATATGTAAACCTCAAAAGATTCATCATTTTGCTTAGATTCAGATGTCTGGTGAGGTTAAATGTTCATTCAAAGCTTATCCAAACCTCTCTGGTCTGAAAAGCTAAAGATAAGGCTTTTTTATAAGATTCCCTGTACATTCTCAGTTTATCTAATGTGACAGAATAGCCAAGAGACCTGAGTACCTCTGAAACCACAAGAAACCTGAGCATGCTTATTCTTACCTAAACTCTCTTTTTCTCTGGTTGAATACTGTAAAATTGGCATTTATTTTGAACTTCATGTGCATGCATTTCTAGTATTTGACTACCTCTTTAGGAATGCCGAGTAAACAGGCATTTCATTTTTGGCTACATGTTCATTTTGTCCATGGCTCTTTTATGCTTCCCCTTTGGGAATGCTCACCGAACAGATTTTTGTTTATATGAAGATTTTGAGAATGACTGTTCTTTGTAGAAATACACCTGTAAACAAATGTGTTAATATACAAAGTATAAAGATTGTCTAAAATAGTTATTTTGTGGTGTACTCTTTAAAAGTTTCATCCATGCAGCAGAATCATCTAACAACAATCACTGTCTTAGGCCATCTCCTCCACCCATAGTGGGTCATGGGGTGAGACAGGCCCACATAACAGAGGTTTAGAGGTGGGGGAACCACCACTGGGAATGTGCTCACCGGTGTCATTGGGAGGACCCTAAGCATCTCATAGCTCGTCGTAAACCTATTGCTGTACTAGCTTTGGTGAGCTACCACACTGCTGTGGCTCTGCTCACATAGCTTCACAGTTCAAGACTGCAGGTTATATACACAGTATGACCAACCCATTGTCAACTCATCATCAGCTCATCATCTTACCACCAGTGTTTTAATGCACTGAGGTGCTTCTAAACCCCAGATTCATACAGAATGCTGGAAAAAGATCTGTTGTATTAGAACCGTGGCTTAAAAATATAACAAATTGCTGGCCGCCTTGGTTATGGATAAAAGTTTAAAAAGCTAATGTCAGAAGTTATGAATCAAAAAATAAACAAAGACCCTCAAGTAGTTATTTATAAAATTCAGTATTTTTGAGTCAAATTTATTTTGGGGTGTTCTACGAGGGGGATGTCTGGAAATTTAGGATAAGCAATATTAAATAAGGCAATATTGAACTAATTGCAATTCTGGATTCATTAACAAGCATAATGCTTGATGTCTTTATTTTCTACCTTAGTAAATTTCTGGGACTTCCAAGGAAATTTAATCAGGTATGGATTGAACAGGAGATGAGTGTCAGTCTCATCCTTTGTGCAAGTATAAGTAAATAATCAACTATAAACTTTTTGCACGCCATGACACACTTTTAGAATTTTGTCCATGCTTGTCTACACTTACACTTATTCACCCTAATTTACAGCACCTGTTGAGTATACCAGGTTTCATATCTATGTATCCACATCCTAAGACCACCAGTCTTTGAACAGCCTCTCTGCTTTAAAAGAAGACTGATGAAAACGCCTGGACCAATTAGCAGGACTCTGTATTCATAGTGTCAGCAACATCAATACCCTCATTGCTGGTAGAAAAACTGAGTTTGAGGCAACTATGGGAGCTACGACTGCTCAGCCTTGTAGTACATGGACCTTAAGAGTGTTATTATTATAACCTTGGCATATGCATCAACGTCCCTATGCAAGGCAACTGTGAATACAATACTAGATTTAAATAAATGTCATACTTCCCACTGTCAGTTAATCACTTCGCGGGTCCTTGCAGTTTTATCTACTGCAGTGTGCTTCAGCACCAGCTAAAGTTATGTATACAGGCCTTCCGTCTTTCATTTGTAATAGGACACACATAGAGTAGGCGCCCTTGAGCTTGAAATTCTGGTGTAATCAGCTCACACAAACTACTCAGAATCATTTGTACTGTTCAGAAAAAACAAATGCACTGTGTACTGATGCAGCATGTATAAAAAATTTTAACTGTGTCATCTTAGAGCAAATTTCAAAAATCCTTTTCCAAGGAAATTTTGAAGAATTATTTTAAATAAAAAAAAGTGGTAAAAGATATTTGTTGGACATGTAGAACAATGAGGAATCGGATTTCACAAAAAATGACACGCCAGAGCTTCTAGGAGGCCCAATTACATTACTTGAAAAGTATCAAGCCTGTAATACCATATTTTCTAAACATTTGCACAATTCAAAACAGAATATCTGCAACATAATCAAATGCCTCAAACATTTGGTATCCAAATAAATAATCTGAGAATTAAGGATAAGCTTGAGCCTCTTTACCCAGACTATTGCTGATGTTACACTTTGACAACATTCTGAACCAAACCCTTTGAATATTTGTCCGGGTGCATGAAATCTAAACCAGAATTCAGCTCAAAACCAACAATACTTTTGCCTAATATTGTCTGTCTACTCTATCATGCTTTTACAGGGTAAGAGAGAAGGCAAATGCACAGGTGTGAAGGAAAGAAAATATGACCTCCCCAACTCCACACCAGTGAAGCGGCTGTTAAAGTCACGGTCTCCAGAGAGCTCAGCAATTTAATGTACTAGTTGTATACACCGGGAACACTGATATTTCATTTTATCTTTTGGTTGTTGAGTCAGGTTGTCATCTGTACTGTACTTCTATGGGATCAGAAACAGGAAGAGCAAAACCTGACCAAGTTGTATTTTCTTCCACTCCTGTCTTGCTATTGCTCCTACCCCCCTTTAAAAGACTATTTAATATAATTTCACTGGAGTTTGACATGAACTAGTGCACCACAGAGCTCTCACCTCCAACAAAGAAGGCCTGCCCCAATCTCCTTTATTGCTTTCAGAACAGCAGTTTTTGATCTGCAGGGAATTTGTCCATGGTAGGGAAAATTATGTATCTTCCAATGCATTGAAAAATATACAATGCCTTCTCTTTTTCTGGATGGAGAATTGAGTTAGTTACAACTCAAAATAACAAAGCAATGATTACTCTGGAAAATGCTCTTTAAACAATGATTTTATGGTGCAAAGTATTGAAAAGAAACATATTCTCATCAGTCCCTATGAATTCTCTGTCAAACACACACAGAGTAAATAGTTACAAGCATGCATGAGTATGACAAAAGCATCACCAGCCCACATTCAGTAGGCCTAGAAGGTCACTTTCCGCTAAAGCCAGTGAGTATCCATCACCCCAAAAGCTTGATGACTCACAAAGCTGTTTCCCAGCTGATCTGAAGCATTAAATAGTCTTGCCCCTGCTTCCCTCCATTCTCTGCTGAATAATACAGTAACCACATCCTTTTTGTCTGTCTAGTTTTGTAAATCAAACTGTAATCCAAATTCGCTCAGATCTGTAGATTTTTGGTTTTGCACTGCGATGCCAGGGGAACTCCATTTCCATTTCTGCACCGCTGCTTTATGTGAGCAAAACCATGCCCCATTCTTTTTGCTATATAACTGGAAATGTTCATTCTCTCTTTCTTCCTTCCTCTTTCTCTCCTTTCCTCCTGCAAATAGCCAAAGCTGGCTTTAGACAATTCTTGAATCTTTCTGACAGTTAAAAACTGTGGTCAGACAGGGTGAATGATTCCACTGAATTTTGATTTTTCCTTTCGTAAGAAATGACCTGGTTTGAACTGTGATCAGAACACAGAAAATCACGCTTCCTTAACAGGATTTCTTCCTCAGACATGACATATCTTCACACGAAATGCTTAAATATAAAACATCTACAAGATGTAGACGTTCAGTTGCAAGCCTCTTTTTGTCTCTTACTTATCATAAATTGAAACTAATATTATTAACATAATATAACAACGTATACTAAATCTGTGATGATTTCTTCCTTGTAGGAGTTGTGATAATTTTATACTGTGTTTATTAGTGACACGTACATTGAGATGGAGTTTGATGGAAGGTATTGTGTAGCCAATGGTGACTTTATAGTCAATGAACTTCAAATGGCATCAAACAACACTTTCTTGTGCTTTAACTTTGCATTTGACTTTTATGCACTTTTTTCTTCCATTTGATTTTTAAATCCAAATATTCATGTTTGAAGTAGTACTGTGGTGCAGTCACACAAAAGATAGCTTAAAAGTAGTATTCAAAATGAAATTTTAAATGGACCCTAAGGTTCTTGATGTTTTTGGTAGATTGGGGGTGGGGGGGGGCATTTTTTTGTGGATTTCTTATCTTATTCCTAATAGCTTTGCAGCAATTCTCATACATTTAGCAACAATGCTGCATCCCTCTAGTCTTAAATCTAACTTGAGTAAAATCATGTGGGTGAAGCCCATGCATGTTTGTATCTTCAGTCCCACAAAAATAAAAGTTTAAATGGGTGACATAGTAGCAGAACAATTCATAAAGTGGTATCCAATAATGTCATAGCCACAGAGGAGGAAATGAAAGTCTAAAACTTACTACAGCGTTGGTCAAATCCTCTTGGAGTTGGAAATTCATGTGTGGCCCTAATGCACGTGACCAATGTTAACAGGTATTTTGCAGCTTTATTTTGACTTTCGGCATCTGAGTTATGGGAGTTTCATATTAATAGTATCCCTGCAAAAAACAGCAATGAACTTCTCAGGATCCTGTAAAAGTATATTAAGTATATTTTCCGTAATTCTGTTTTTATGGTCATTCTGAGCTTCTAGACTAACTGTTCAGGGTACCATGACAACTGAGACCTAAACAAGTACAGAAATATGTTTTGCACACTTTCTGAACATGATCACTTTTTAATTTCTGGGACAAATATAGAATTGCTGTTATAGATGTATCAATTTATACATATATGAATGTATTTTATACACTTGAACAGCCCATACAACAAATACAGTAATATATGAATATAAGTATCAATGTATTACCTACTATAATTGAACTTAGTTATCTATAACATATATACAATGCATTAAAATGCATATATATTGCATAAATTTTATATGCCAAGAAAGCCAGTGTAATACTTTTTGTATTTTCCCTCCAACCTCCTTTGTTTGTTTAAAACTAAGGAGCAACTGTTGACCATACACAAAAGGATAGCATCATCTCTATTATTGTCCAAAGGAGTAGTTTTTTACCTTAGAACTATTAGTAGACACAAACCATTCAACTCAGAGAATGGTAGCCAGAAAAAATCAGGAGGTAAAAAAAAAAAATGAAGGAAGAGGTCTGCATTAGCAGACTCCAGAGCATGAATGGGGCAAGGAAGAGAAAGAAATCCCAACACCAGAAGGGGAAGGGAAGCAGGGGAGTGGTAGGGATGAAATTAGAGAGACCTATCATTTCCTTGATTATTTCCTTCCCAGTTACTTAAGGAAGCCAAATTCTGACAAACATATGAAGCCATTTAAAGTAGAACTTGAAAACTGCCATAGATTTGGTGATCTCAGTTCCCATACAAACTCCTTGCTCACTGCATTGAGATTGTGTCAGAAAAATAGAAGCATAATAAAAGCACACTTTTGCACACTAGATGGAATTTTTAGGGGTTTTTTTTTGACTCATTTCCTTGTATGAGCTGTAACAGGAGACTTCTTCACTCACTTTGAAGAAAACATACTTCTCTGGGGTTCAATGACCTGACAATGTTTCTCACTGAGAACTGGCAACCCTAAACCACAATCAGATGTAAAACTCACTCATTGTATACAGAATTCTGCTCCCTCTTTGTTCTCAAACTTTTAAAGATTTTTTTTTTTTTCCTTTACGTGTTTGATAAGGAACATTTATTCTGCCTCCACTCTAGCAGCAGGGCATAAATGTGACTCACAGGGAGCTCCACATTTCGAATAAAAGCTAAGCATAATCTATTGCTTTTTAGGAATGACTAACGTCTGGAACAGCTGCTATTTCTCCTTGAAGCTAGAGGATGAATCCAGATTATTTAAGGTGTTAGTTTTCAGTGTTCATATGGGAAGTGGAAGATTTTAATGTGATCTCTGACAATGGAGCAGTTCTGAAATATTCAAAACAAGATTGTCTAATCAGTAGATAAAAAATTGAAAAGATTTGATTCAGAGTGTATACATAACACAACTGTGTTATTTTTTATATGGATAATGATTTTAAAAAACATACTGCAGGAGAAACGTGTATTATCAATATTTATCTCAACAGAAAAGTTAGACAAAATATTTCTACAGAACTCTATATCAGAATACAGGAGTGGATTGCCACAGATACTATAAGATATCTATATTAAGAAATAAAACATAAGAACAAATAATTTATTTTTCTGAGAAATATATTTTTTAACACTCTGAAGTTGTAATTTCTGGTTTTTATTTTGCAATGACATTTTTTTCATGTAAAATACATGAACTAGAAGAAATCAGCATCAAACAAATTATTTTTTAAAACTTGAAACAAGGCCAAGTTATTTTAAATTTCAAGGGTGAGAGGGAATGTTTTTCCCTAGCTAGGAAACTTTAAATGTTTTGTTTTCATAAGAAAGCCAGATTTTAAAAACTCAAAATTCTTTAACAAACAAATCTTTCAATCTCTCAGCAATCCCACTACCCAGCAGGGAAATAGGAAGGATATATTAAATAGTTGCAGCTGTTTGTTTGCTGTTTGCTGTTTACTGTTTTCATTTGAGCATATATGTTTTAGTGGATGACAACAACAAGGGTGGAGACAATCTGGGAAGGAACCCGCATAAGCTCCTCTGTTGAAGCTCACCACCAAATCCCAAGTCTGTGGAGCATAATGTAAAACATCAGAGAAGTCGAAGAAAAAAGAAAACCTTTTAGCGTCCAGTTGTTTTCATAAATGACATTTTGGATTTCATCTCACAGGTGATACCAATTCCCCAACCCGGGTATTGTTTGATGGACACGCTGCTTCCCAGCACTCAGCTGGCCACCAAACCCTGCACTGGGTGGTGGGAGGGGATGTTTTTATCGCATGCATTATACTTCACGCACTCAGGAGAGTTCAAGAGAACCTCATGAGAGTGATGAACCCTTCCCTACACACACATCGTTTTCTCTTCAGGTACATAGGAACTGGTGTGAAAATTTTGAATGTTCATGTTCGATGACAGCCTCTGTTGCGCATTTGGTAACATTCTTCTCCTTCTGTACACTTTCTGAACACCAAGACTGTGATGGGAATATCAGCTGGCAGCTGTGCTGCTTACACAAACATTTCCTCCCACGCAACAAAAACACACTTTTAACTCATTTGGTACATGGGGAGGTTCAGTGGTCAAATTCCTCCCTCAGATCCAACTGTATGAACCTATCATCGGCCTCAGAAAAGTTTCCATGGCTTTATACCTAAAAGCAAAATGCAAACAGTTAAATTTCTACCTCCTTTTGTTTTCTTTAAGAAACTAAAGCAGATTTGAGTGAACTCCTATTCTGTTATTTCAACCTCGTCTAGTAGTATTTCATATAATAGCTGGCTTCCGCCAAACTAAGGTTTTTATCAAAAGCCATTTTAATCTCAGCATTCCCAAAAGCATGCCCTGGAAAGTATGGCTTGTTCAAAGTTTCTGTTAGTTCTTTGGTGCTCTTTAGTTTTATTTTGTTTAGCAAGTATAAACAATGAGCAGGAGTGTAATTGCAAGACAGCTTTTTGGTTTCAGTCCTGGAGGAAATTTGCAATTTTCTGTATGTGGTTGTTTTGACTGCTGCTCTAACTAACATCAGTATAGTATTAAAGGTGATCAGGGATCTTATGTTTCAGAAATTTGAGCATATATATGACGTTAAGCAGTTGTTTGCTTCCATTGAAGTGAATAACACCCTTAAAAGACAATAGATGGCATTAAAACATTTAAAGAACATCATTACAGACTTTTAGGGAGAAACACCCCCCCAATGTTATAGAATCATACAGAAAATGACTAAAAAATCTCCTGGGACACTAGGGAACAAAGACAATACCTTTCTTGGTGCCAATCCTGCTCTGTCAGTACTGCGGTGTCCCCGCAAAATCCTTAGGATAAATGGTATTTTAGGGGGAACTGGGCAATGTGCCTTAAAACAGAATGGTCTATGAATTGGGGTCCTGAGATTTAATCTTGTTCTGCTGTCATCACATCACTTCTGCTCTCTGTGCTTTGTAAAAGTCATTTATGATCCTGGACTCCTTCGAAGTCAAACGACAAAAATACATATTTTAGACAGGTAGCACCATTCCACTGAGCAACACAGCAAGCTGAAATCTTTGCAAAAGAAATAACCATAACATGTTGTTAATTACAAGAGCTACAGATGCTACTTATGTGTTCCTCATAAAAAAAAACCCAGAAAAATAGAATTTAAAAAAACAGTTAAAATCAAGAGTTGACAAAATTCTTGATTTTACCTAAAGTAGTAAATTATATTTCTTATTAAATAAATACTTATTAAAGAAGAACTAAAGCAAATAACTTACCATCTTCGTAATTTTCAAGTGAGAGTTTCAGAACCTTTCCTGTTTATCAAACATCAATAATACTATCTGGATTAAAGACATACACAGTTTGGCTTAAAAAAAGACTTTAAAAAAGAGAAAGAGTAAGAATGGCAGAGATACAAGTAAGAACGGAGTCTTTGCAAGTAGAATATTTTTTTGGAAGAGTAACTGCCAAATTAAATCATATTGCATATGCACAGATATGCACAAATTAATATGTATAATGTGTATATATGCATATCGAAAACACTTATATAATATGCATTTATAATATATCAAATACAGCACAGTACTAAGAAGTTCATTAGGTTCTTTGAAACAGCAGAATTCAAAATTTGCAACAGAAGTTTGTGGGTAAAATTTGTCTTGATATAAAGCTGATATAGACTTTTGTGGGAATGCCACCATAGAAAAAAATTTGATACCTTTAAAGACACGCAATTTACATCTAATTGAATCTATATGAAGATATTATTTCACACATTTCTTTTAAAAGACATTTATATGATATTTTTTTTTATCTAAGGTTTCTGAAAGGAATAACCTTAAAAAAGGGTGAGTAGAAAATCTGTCACCTTTGCTTGGAAGCTCTTTGAAATTCAAGGATCACTGATTGCTCTCTATTAATTATATTTTTCCATCGATGTCAAATGTGTTCATAGCATGAAAAAAATTAATTATACATTTAAATGTGCGTAGAGTTGCCCAAATAAAAACCTATTCTACCCTGTCAAAAAGCTTTCTTTTGGCAACAACGCTGCCACTGACAAGGAACAGAAAATTTTATCTGTTCAGTATTTTCTCGCATGCTAACTAATCTTGATACATATTCACAGGGGATTAAAAAATTGATTCAGTCTGTATCAATAAAGAGAGGACTGCTAAATTCTTATTTTTTATGTTATGAACTATCTTCTCATTGCTGCATAATGATTTGCATTTATCTTTGAAGGTAGTCTTTTTAATAAAGTCCGTGGGGTAATTTTTCATAAGGCACTAAATAACTATGAAATTAGCAGATGATTTTTTAACCTTACTGAAAGATCATTGGTTTTGGGGGAAAAATAATATCTTGCAAATCTGTTAGCAGATACCCCCGCTCGATATTTAGTTCCCTGAAGACTTTTCCTCCTGAAGACCCAGCTGTACATTCCAGGAACTACTCATGGAACTGTTGAACACAACCCCATTTTCCACATATTTAATAAAAAACCACAACAACTTTAATGGTAAAAAAAAAATGTTAAGGTTGTAAAGTAAAGCACACAGTTATGTTGTCCCAGATTTAGAACTGAATAAGAGATCCTTACCTATGTCACTTTACACTCCTAATATAAGAGTGTGCCTTTTCCAAGGGATAGTAAACTTTCCTGAGTTCCACATTCAAGATTCTGCTTCCAAAATAAATGACCATGGGATGAAATATCTGCTCCAAAAAGGGGACAATGAAGCATCTCAAAGGGAAGGTTAACCATTCTTTTAAGGCAAAAAGAGAATCTCTCCCCACTGAAATCCTGCAAATGTCTGGACTCCTTTCAGTGAAATTATGAGAAACAAACTAATGAGATCAGTCTGCAATGGACATTCAGTGTGCAAAATTGCAGCCCATCTGGTTAAATTTTAACAAATACATAAGCAAATGAGGAAAGCTTGGTAATGGGTATTTTTGGACAGCCTTGATACTTGGCAGGGCTACCAGTTTTGTTTATAATGCAAAGTATTGTCAGTCCCATGAGTAAAGCTGTGCTTCTGAAATAGACGTCCATGGGATCAAGATCTTATTTTAAATCAGTTGTAAACTAAAATTCTGCTTTAAGTCTTTCTTTGATGTAACAGGATTTTTATGAACTTCTTTTCTGAGAAGATATGCATTATCCAAATATAAATGAGTAAATACTACCAGTCATTTCTGTAAGCTTAAAATCAGAGACGTGATAAATCTGACTTCTGTAATTTCTTTTTCTTCTATAAAGTGTCAGATTAACAAGGCCAGCTAAATTCTGTTCCTTTTCTCAAGTTTCGTGTGTTTTCCTTCCAGTAAAGAAAAAAAAAAGAGCTTTTTTTTTTTCATTTTGAGTTAGATCTCTCACTGAAGACACAATTTAATTACTAGTTACCTCTGAGTACAAATTGCAGAAGAACAAGCGTCCAATTAACTTGAGTAAAGAAAAATAAGTCCCATACAGAAAAGAGTAACTTACATTGAATTAACAGAAGAACAGCTGAGCTGTCCCTGTATTTATTCCAAGTATTGAGTGTTGTTTCCATTGATCCCTGCCTAAGGACAGTGAAAGTTCCACTCACACTGTCATGATACAGGCCACTATGCTTTCATCTGCTGATTCCTTCTGGTTTGCCATTACCTGCCATTATTTGCAGACTGTATCAGAGTATGAAGAAGTGCAGTTTCAGTATGTGTAGAAAGAGGACTGGTCTATACACAAACTTTTGTCTAGCCAGGAGAAATTCTATTGCTATTTCCACAGTCTGCAAATTCAATGCTAAACCACTTAAGCCTTTTCTAGAGTCCTGAGAGCAAAGCTCAAGTGGAAAGCTTTTTCTCCAGTTTTCCTAACTGGCTGTAAATTTCTTCTTTCCTGCTTGCAGATGATCATTCCCTCTGGACAGGACGTTCCTCCAGCAATTCTATTTATCTCAGCAGTAGATGTCTGACCTGTGCTTCTTGTCTAGTCTCTTCTTGTTACCTTTTTAACTTATCTTCTCACATTTAAAGGATAAAATGAAAACTCCAGAGGCAATTCATGCATCTAGGATAGCTATCCAAGAGAGACAGGATGAATCTCCTTATGGACGGCTCTATTTCTTTCCCTTGAGTATAGAGGAGTTTAAAAGGCTTAAACTTCTGGGTAGTCAAACATGAATTCCACTTTTTTTGCCTTATTTCAATTCATTGACATGGTTCAAGGATCAGTATATGTATTATTCTTAGCCTAGCAGTATGTCCCTGTGCAACAGTCTCATCGGTCTCCTGGGAGAACATTTTATTGGTACAATTTTTAAAACATCCGGAGTTGCACTTACACATATTTTAGGTCTTCTCAGTCTTATTTCTACATGTTAATATATTTTATGTATTAAATCTTACTTAAACTTTTTTTTTTTTTTTTAGATTGTCCCTGCTAACACCTTATTTTCATTGTATAGTATATGATCTAGAAGTAACGATGCTATGGTACCGGACTACAAGGTAATTCTTTCTATAGATTTCCAAAATAATTAGCTGTATTCCAATTACCATCTTCCAACAGGATTTTTGCAGAGATTTCTCTATGTTAAAAGTCACAATGTTGACTGGTCTTGTTTTTCCTCAGCAGCAAAACCAATCATCAAAGAAGCCTGACAAACTTTCTGTCAGTTCTTTCTTTCATACCTTATTTCTCCTTTTGTTCAGTCAGAAGATCTATAGTGATTTATTCTTCAGCATTTTGGGGAATAATGTGTTTGAGAAAGCTGGAGATCAACCACTATAAGCAGAAATGAGCCTGGAATTGCCCACCTACAAAAGTTATTCGTAATATCACTCTCTAAGAGGATCATAAGTTAGTTTAGGTGAGAGGTGGGTGATTGTTTTGCAGAATGGAATAGTTTTCTGCCTAAAAATGTAGCCTCGGGGAAGTCAAAGCATTCTGACAGAGAAAAGTTTTGTTGTATTTAAAAAAGTATTTGTTTTCACTCTCTTTTCATTTGTATAATAAGAGAAAATGTTGTTTCCACACTGTAAAAGTGTTAATTTAGACTTTATAATTTTGTTTCATTATGTTTTGACTTTTATACTACAATTTGTAATATATTTATATAGATTAACATCAAGCATTTATTTTGTGATGCTTGACATCATCAATACTTCCTACTAAATATGTTCAGAACCTCCAACCAAGGAAAATTTTAACAAGTTTGTGTTCATTCCAATTCAGAACTTTAAGAAACACATATGCTCAAATCATATAGAAAAGAAATTCTAACCAAAGAATTAGAAAAGATAAGATAAAGGACAAATGTTCCCATAATTTAAGTTTGTAATGCATCCAACTGAAAGAACAGAATTAAGGTTGTTTTCTTATCATCAGATTTCTATTGTCTGTCCTTATAGTAATATTATGCTTTATTATTGCATGTTCTTGAGGAAGCTTTGCACTTTAGTATGCAGCTATATTTATTTTTATTTAGAAATCTACCTTTAAGAAATAAATCCATCATTGTTAAATTTCTGTGTGCTAAAATACCTATGTGTATTAAGTGATACTAAGTAGTACTGCTACAATCAGCTCAATAAATATATATGCACAAATAAGTGCAGTACTCATTTAGGAATTAAACATACATACCTAGTCTCACATGTAAAAATATCTTTAACAAGCAAAAATGAAAACCTAGACTGTGAAATTCAATAAGTTTTGGGTTAAACTCATACAGAGATCAGTACTGAGGAGAGAGAGAGACTTCAGTTATTTTTAACTGATTTGAATACTTCATGGAGTGTGTTTGAGAAGATATCACTTCTGCAAAGCAGCATACTAAACAAGCAGAGAAGTGCAACTGTTTCCAACTGACGGCAATCTATAGGACTTTTGCAAAAATCATAACAACCCACTGCCTTCCTATGGCCAGTTCCATTAGTGATTGTTCCAGCAAAGTGTAAATAGGTATCATAAACACCATCACACTTAAATTATCATAATTTTTATCTACAGTATTTAGGGACCAGAAGGTCTGTGTTAACCATTGAACTCTGATTTTTTAATTTTTTATGAGATAAATTAAAATGCAGCAGATGCCTAAATTAAAGGTGTTTTCATTTCATACTGAAATTTTATCACAGACCATTTGCCTTTCCTTCATTATTCCTGCCTGTGCGCACATGGAAGTGACTGGAAAAGATTAAAAAAAAAATACACTTTGTGGATTGTAAATGCATCCTGCCAGCTTTGAGCTCGTCTGTTTGTTTGTCCCAAACCTCTCTATGCCAGTTCTACAATCATCTCCTGCCAGATTTGGCTTTCAAAATTAACATATTTTGTATATGACATATGTTTGAAATTAGCACAAAATGCAGCCAAGAACTGGAAATTAACAAGGAAAAAATGTTATTTTAGCAAACATTTGGGAGCCAGGGAAGACTTTGTTGGCTTAAAACATTAGGACAGGCTATTGTCTATTAAATTAAATAAATTCAATATGTAGCCTACAAGTTGTCATCACCACACCGTCTGTTTTGTTATGCATGCATCGTTTCTCCCCTCTTTCACATATACATTTGATATATGTGTCTACTTTTGTAGCTACAGACAAAGAAAAGCATCACATACTCCTCTCATGTTAAAAGTGGCTTGGTTAAGTCTTGAAAATCTTACAGTACTGTCAGAGCCAAAAATTTCTGCTTCTCATTAAGAACTGGCATATTGTTCTTGTCACACATATGCACTAAGCACGCCACTGTGGTCACTGGGCTCTAATCTTTGTTGCTGCTGCTGGTTTGGAAACAAAACAGCATTTTCTTTTGATTGTGCAAGACCCCTGGGCATAAAACCTTGGATGCTTCTCCTCCAGCTTGACTGCAGCCAATTGTGTGTGCCAAGGAGGCTGTCATCTCTTGAAGGACCACAGCCATTGGGACCTCCTTGGGACCACAGCTGAGGAGGAATAGGGGTGTGGCAGCATATTGCCTCTGCATCCTGTGTCCTGTGAATGAGGCAGAAGAAGAGCATGGGTGGTGGCACAGCCATAACACCCAAAGCCACACTGGTGGGCTGGCAGCACCTTCCAAACAGCCTGACCAAAGCTTCTGATCTTGCCTGCAGTGGTGGGCTTGTTGCTGTTTGGGGAATATGAGGAAAGAGTAGCTTATTCCCCTACTTTAGCAGAATTCACCTAAGTATTTAGTCATGAGTTACCTGGAAGAATTCTGGCTGAATTTCATAACCTTTCTCTTTTATCATTAAAATGTATTTCAGTGTATTTCAACCACAAATAATCATGACATCAGTGCTAGAGAAAAATATTTACTGAAAAAAGAAACCACCTATAACTAACAATCACAGAATAAATAGTTAGTATGTACTTTCTCTTTTGGATTTTCTTCATATTTTGCACGTTCTCTGGAGTTTTCAGGCACAATAGAAAGAAAACCTTTACAGCACCTCTTCATTCTTGTTTGTACACAGGTTAAGACGCAAAATCAAAGCTACCTTACATGTTAATTTTTCACCAACCCAGCTTTTCTTGAATGCTCTGAATCACAATCACATCTCCTCTACACCCATGTTAGATGTAGCCCTGTAAGCAGCATTGCCAGACTTTTAGCCATGTCCTAAGTATGGAGGAGTAGGATCCCAAAATAATTAAAAATGTAAAGTTATAATACTAGGCATTTCAAATTTGGCAACTCTACTAAATTAAATGGAACTGTGCTGATTTACACGAGGAAAAAGTTGCACCCTGCACATTCTGCATTAGCCAAAATTCAAATCTTCATTTATTAGTGTAGTTAACAAGTGCTCTAGTTCAGTGTCCTCCCTTGGTTTAGAGTATAAAATTTACAAGCTTGCACAAATGTGACTACAAAAGACCCCAAAATCCTATGGAAAAGAACAAAATATTATTTGTTTATATTAGTTTGTTTCCCCCAAAGCCAAGTTTATTTTTTAATGTACCAAATGTATACATATAGAGAATTAATGTATGCAGTTCTACTGGCTTTGTTGGGGATGAACAACATCATGTTAATTTTGAATATATGCACCTCGACAACAAAGTGCCTCCAGTACTTTTAACTAACAAAGATTCAGAACTTTTTCTATTAAAATCACGTCAGCTGATAGATGACTCTGAAGAGCAGGTGGGAGAATAATCACTCCTCCACAAAGGATGGCAAAGGCCCCAGAGTCCATGAATTACACCAACACAAAAAATGAAACCTCTGGAAGAAGTGTCAAGACCTACAGGCAGTGATGGGGTGAATCCAGCTCTACTTGCCTACACAACTGACTATGTAATGTATGACTATCCTCAGATCTCCTATTACATACATAATTATCAGCTACAAAGTGTTGATGCAGTTATTAGATATGAATCCTCCAGGTAGCAGGAAAAATAGTCATATCAATTAGTGTATATTGTGGATATTAAACATTTGGACTAAAATCTGTTCAGCTGTGATTCATAGGCAACAGGTTCCAGCAAGTATGAAGCTGTGCCAGCTTTGGTCCTGCTGTTGAAGGTATATAGATGAGTCACTGTGGGGTTTCTGTTTGTTTTGGTTTTTGGTTTTTTTTTTTTAATTAAGGGCTTACACTTACCTATTTCATATGAAGTACTTTTGGTTAAATCCTTTACTCACATAGGATTAATCCATCTATAAGATACTGTGAATAAAAGATTTTCACCCTTTGCAACATCAGCAAGAACAAGTCAATTCATACTAAAGCCATTTTGGAAGCTTCATTCCCTGCCATGCCCCCACAGTACTAGTGTATTCTAGACAGGAGTGACACAAATGGCATCAGAAATACCACCCAGGCCTTGCAAAGTGACAAAAAGATCTTAATACATTTTAATGATGCCAAGAGCATGCTCTGAATAAATATGATTTTTATTTTTTAAAATTTAAACCGTGAGTTTAGCAACAGCTATATCTTATTTTCAGAAAGTATATAGACAGCATGAATTTTCCTAACGCAATACAGTGGTTTCTAATACATTATGCAAACTCATGTTTAGTTCACTTCCTGAACTCAAATGGCATGCTGAATATTTGGCTTCAATTCATTGAACTCCTATTCCTACTTAGGAAGATTTATCTTTTCATATGGAGCCTTAATCAAGACAAATTCTACCACAACAGTTGCCACACATTTTTTGCCATGTGCTATGTATTTAGTTCACCCAGAGCCTACTTCAAAGGACTGTAATTTGAGCATTACATCACTGCTGTCATTCTGGCATTATCTGAGGCCTGTTTTATTTTCCATTTCTTTTCCTCCCACCCCCACTAACTTATTAATACATAGGAGAGTGCATGTGTCTCTGTTTTATGCTCCGATTACCATCTTGCTTGCACTGCTGGTTTTGCATATACAGTAAATTCTAAGAAGATGGTCTTAGCAAAATGTGAAAAAGCAGAATGACAGTGCGGGAGATCTTGAGCTAGATTCATAAGCAATAGTCAGATTTATTGGCTCCCCAATTTTTCTTATATTGAATTTATTTAAATCTGTGACTCATATATCACTTATGAAATGGTGACAAGCAGTTTATGAATCAGCCAGTCTGCTATCAACAAATTGTTATGAGCTCGTTATCAAGCTGATTTGGGGGGACACCAAACAGATTCCAGCTGGATAGCACAGAGTGTATAAAATGTTGTCCAAAAGCTCTGCTAAAATGTTAATCAAGAGCTGTTCACCCGCTTCTTTAATTCACAGTTGAACAGCGCTCAGAGGTTTTGTATTTTTTTTGCTGATGCAGAAATTACAGAAACCGAAGGGAAGACTTGGGAATTAAATTTCTGGCTCTATCATAGAAGTCTTCACTACACTGAGGATATTTGCACCCCATGGAGCAGCCATGCTACCCTGCCTGCACAGATGCAGGTGTTTGGGATAGATCTCCTTGTCCCTAGACAAGCTCTGCAAGCAGTGGATCAAGCACTGCAATTCTGCATTAAACTACTTGAGATGGCCCATGATATTCCAGCATTTACAGTCTACCTGCATGTCTGGTCTTCTCAAAAAGCTGGTGAGTCTCACTGACTGGCTTTTGAGAGCAGAAGAGATCAAATATTTGCGATTACACAAAACATATTTTAGCATAACAAGACCTCAGACAAAAGATTCGATGGGTTTGAGTACATGACAATGGCACACCTTTGCAAGGGCTGCGGGCAGGGTTGATGTGGTAGAGGAACAGAAAGGAGGGCTCGTTGACAGCTGTTTGCTTCATGGCCTGCGACAAATGAAGTCCCACTATATTCACACAAAGAAATATACTCATCCCTCAAACCCAAGTCAGGACTTCTGGAGGAGTGACAATGTCATTCCAGTGAACATTCTAGAAAGGCAGGTTTTGAGACTTTTAAAATAGCAAATGTTTCAAGCATTTCTTGAAATTAAAATACGGTCTAAGTTATCATGTAGATGCAGCCTATGGGTAGCTGCATTGAGCCTAATTGAGCTGCTCTCTGTGGCACAATTCAGGCCAATATCAGCCTTTGAAAACATACAGCTTATCTCTAGGCCTGCTGGGGAGCATTATCAGTGCAGCTGCTCTGAGACAGACTTACCCCAGCCTGACTACCTCTGACTTGGTACCTCACTAGGCAAGTCACAAGAAGCCAGATTTTCAAAAATATCTAAATACCTATGGTGCCAAATGGGATTTTCAAAAGCTTCCTTAGAGCCTCAATGGCACAAAAAGTAATTAGGCACATGTCAAACTCACAGTAAGACACAATCTGTGTCTTAGACTTCTTTGTACCTTTGAAAGTCAAGCCCTTCACTTTGTGTCAGCTAATCCTTTCATATAGGACCACAATATTTAAATATCACAAACACATACAGTCAGATTTAATTAGTGCTTGTAACAAGCTTTTTAAAGATTGCATAGTCTCTGGTAACAGACATAACGTTGCTGTTCCTAGTCTTCAAATAGTTGGACTGACTTCTGGCATCAGGCAACGCTGTTTATCTACAGTGCTTCTTTTTGTTATATGCCCCACCGATCCACCAACTCTATCAAATTCGCACTCAATATTGAAAAGCCTCATTCCAAAGCTATAGCAAAATTATGGTCAAAGGGTTTAAATGTCCTGGGTTGTACTATATGCTGCGAAAGTTCTATCAAAGAAAGTGTCTGAGATGCAAACACAACCACTATAGAAGAGTCTCGTTCCCGTCATGCCCCAGGGTATTTACTACCTTGTCTTTGTCCCTTCAAAGGCATTCTCTTTCCTGTTCCCATGAACGTGCCAGCATTAGTGCTCTTTGGAAGTTTCCTGTAGCCCTGACAAAAGGGAGTAAGAACTCAAGCCATAACAAAAACCCACAGATAACACCTTCACTTTGTGGAAATATGTTCTGAATAGAATGCTTAACTTTTAATTAGTTCTATTTCTAACACAAATCCATATTCTGTTCCTCCCTGACTGTCCACCACTCCTCAATTATAGCAAGATGGAAACTACATCTGTAATCTCTTTTCTAACAGACCTCTTTCAAGTGACAAGCCAGCATATTTCCCTGGAATCCCAATACTCATCTTCTGGCTTTTTTTGGATATGAAGGAAATAAAGAGACTTTGGGTTTTGGGGACAGCTTGTGTAATAGTTGGAAGAAGGGGATAAAGAACACATCTGGGAGACAGCTGAAAATATCTTAGATCAAATGAAGAAACAGGTGTAAAAGTATCGACCTATTTAGTGCATTACAATTTTGAGGGTGCAAATTAAATGCTTTTTTGGGATTGTGGTGAACTTCAGACTTCATCTATGATATAAATAATAAAATACTAGCCCTCAGAACAACCAACTAATGGGTTGAGCTGTGCTCTGACTTTTTTCCTTAGCATATCTCTATCCTGATCCTTGAGTTGACTTGTCAAGCTACTTTAACACAGCATATATTTTGATCCCATAGCCTTGAATGCCTCTGTGATGGAGCACTACTTGTTCATCAGCTGCCTGAAGGTTTCAACATTAGCTAAAAAGTTAGAGCAACCGGACAGATTTGCTGCTTTGACGTTTTAGCTTTTAGATTTACCGTCTGCTCCCTATTCAAATAAAGTCCTTGAATTTATGCCCCTCCATCTCATTGGAAATCCTCAGATCCTCTCTGGTCCTGCTCCCAAAGTTCTCAAGGGATACTTTACACTTTGCAGGCTCAGGCAATGGCTGTCAATTCAGAGCTAAATGTGCTTCATCAAAAGATAATGGTCTGTGATGGGAAGGAGGAAAAACCAGCAACCTGGGGAACAGCTTCGGGGTAATTTTCAGGAAGTGCATTTACAAAAAAAAGAAAACATTAATTCCCTAGCCTGACAAGATTCTTCCCAAAAGTGCCTTCTTAAAAAGTTGAAATTCTTGGAATACCTCAGCAGGCTGAAGGAACCCAGGGTGCGGAGTTTATTCCCTAATATGCTAAATGTTAGGAGGTGGCATTTCACTAGTCAAAATTCCTACATCTCGAAAAGGAAAATCCTAATAAAAGTGAGATAAATAGTGCTTATGTGGAGGTATAGGCTCTTTCATTTATATACTAGCTAAATTAACACCAGCTAGACTGGCAGCTTTCCCAGATCAAAGGCTACTAATAGCATTACTTATTTATTCCTTTAACCAATGCTGGGTGGTTGGCTTTTTTTTTCTTTTTTTTTTTTTTTTCAAATTATCCACTGTGCACTGATGTGCAAAAGAAACATCAATTCCTAATAAAAAATTGTCTGATATTATCTAATGAGTAGAAGCTAGAGGTCATCTTGAGAATGCAATGTTTAATAGAAGCCTTAAAGTACTGAACTAAATAAATACCCTTCCTTGTGGTAACCTCATGACCATATTTATTTTTAATTGCTGGAATAAATGATTTCTGCTTAGATGGTTTAAACAGATATGTTAAGACTTTTCTAGGTTTATTACTTAGTGCAACTGCTGATGTGCAAACTGCAAGACCCTGAAGCACATGCATAATCAATAATGCATCTAGCTGCTCTCTGACTGAGCTCAATTGTGGTATCTATTAGACCTAGCCTCCCAATACCTTGCCTTGAAATAATTATTCAGGCATTTCAGGACAAGCTGTGCTACATTAACTTCTTTCTGGTAGTAACAGAGCAGAAAGGAAATGCTGTTTGCAGTATAGATACTGTGCAGTAAAATGTCCCCTGTAACAAAATGACCCACCAAATTATTGTTATTCACTGGTAAAAAATATTTCTATACTCTTCTTCATATTTATACAACATTTACATAAGCCAAATTATTTAAAAGATTTACCGTTCTTCCTACCTTCCTTTCCTTTTAGAGGCATGTGCAAAACAGAGAATATCTGTACACAGAATGTCACTGCATGCTTTGTATGGCTTGGACATTTCTTCTTTGGTTTTAGGATTTTATTCAAATTGTATTTCATATTTAAAAAGGAATGAGGATCAAACTAATGTTTGGTGGCATTACATCTATGTATTGAAGAGACAGGATAGCTTTTTGAAATCAATAGAAAAATTCCTACCCTTTGGGTCTAGCATTAAGGGACAAAGAAGATTCACAAAGTCGCTGTTAGCTTTTGGCAACCGTGGCACAAATCTGGACCTCTGGGCTGCTTGTCCACCTTCTGTGGTTGGAGAGGAATATTCTGAAAATGATGAAGAGGAGCAAATGGGGAGGATAAATTAAGCACTGAATAATTCAAAAATTATAAGACTGTCCTCATATTCCGGAGTTATACAAGTGTAGCTAAGGGCAGAACATGCCTCATGACTTTTGTAAATGTTGCACTACTGTATCTTCTCAGTCAATGAACAGGGACTCTGGACTGGTTTCTTCTAGTTAAGGACTTTCAGTGACCTCATGTTCACACCACTCACTCACTAGTTATGCAGTCTGAAAAGTCAATATAATTTTCAAAAGATGACAGACCCACATTCTGCTCTTTCACCATTACACACGATTCATTTAAAGTGTACTGGGATTATCATGCACTATCACTTCTTCAATAGCTAAACTAAAAGCTGAAGGTCAATTTGCCAGCTGCCTTACTTCTATCTCAGCCTCGCAGCTGGCAGGTCACAGCACTCATTGACATAGTGATGTTTCCAATAAAAGAAAGCTTTCTGTTGATTCTTTAATTCTATTTCCATCTTTAGGATGGAGTCTATAAAATTTAAGTTCAGGCTGTATTAATTCTTAATCTGGCAATGAGTAGAAGCATACAAAAATATTGGAACATGCACAGGTTGTAATGGTCTGGACACAGCTATGGAGATGATGACTTGATGTATAAAACAACTACTGTAAATTATACAGAGAAATATAAGACCCTTAGGTGGTAGGGCTCTGACTGCAATGTACTGAATCAAAACAAACTTCTACTCTTATCTTCTCTGAAAAATTGTTTGTACCTCATTCTAGCTTCTGTGTTTTTTGAATTGGTTCTTCAGCATTTCCTACAAGGAATGCTTCTCAGACCTTCTACAATATACTGTGGGTAGAATACAATGCTCGGTCCCTTTCTTTTCTTATTTCTGCAGGTGAGGTGCCCATAGGCATAAATTCACCTAAAGCCCCTGTGCCAGTAGCTTAGATATCCATTTCTCCTCCAGTATTTGTACCGGTAACCTTTGACGATCAACTATTGCCTTAAGACTGCATGTCTCAGTCACCTCCCGTCCCTGATTTTGCTTTCCTGCATTTCTGATCATCTCCAACCTCACCACCTTTCAGCCTGCTACTCAGACCCACAACCTGGGGACATGATTACTGTAATAAAAAACAGTAGTAAAGCAAGAATACTGTCCCTTCCCTGATGTCAAAATTTTCTTTGTTTTGCTTGTTAGGTTGAATCAGTCAGAGGAACTTGTATCCAGTCTTGATGCAAATAGCCATATATGCACCAACATTTTCAGTTTTATATTTCTTTCAGACCATAGTACAAATACCAAAAACCTCTGAAGTACTACAGGTAATGACAATCTGAATAGTCACCCCCTATCTTCTAGATTGATCAGCTCTGTTTCTGGAGCCGAAATTCTCTGAAGGTTTCTTCCATTCACTGTTATAATGAGTCTAATCATTGTGTGAAGTCAAAGAGCTTTTTCTAGTGGCTTGCTCTTGCAATACTTATTACAGAATATTTTATTTTTATAGATTAATTCTGTTTCTATGAATAAGAATTATGATCACAGGGCAACTGAAGTTAATAGCCAATCTTGGTGGATATTACTAAATAGGTTCTCAATTAAGTACTAGTTGGCTACTAGTGTTGATAAAGTGAAACCTTCCCATGTAATATAGTACATGTTACGCAGAGTTCAATTGAAGCTGGAGAGTACCTGCTGTCATAAATCATGTAATGGTGCTCTTTCTTTCCTACCTCGTATTTTCAGATAGTGTACTGGGCTTAATTTGACATGAAAATGATGCAGGTTTAGTACTCATTCAAAAAGAAGCCTACTTTTTTTTCCCAGAGAGACTTAAAAATTACATCTAATAGCACAGACTGATTCGGCTCTTTGGTACCTCTTCTTGTCTAGTAACGTTCTGGGATGCACGTGTTTGCATGTAATTTTGATCCTAGGCCCTTAGTAGTGTGGCTGATGGCTTATGATAATTTCTATCAACTGCACAAACATAAATCAAGCCCAAAATTTTGTTGTGGGATAGGAAGTGAAATTCTTGTAATTGAAGTTATTTGATATTCTGCTGTCAACATCTCACCAGCTGTACTTGTGTGCAAATTCCAGCTTTTTTCACACACATTGGGCTACAGCAAATACAGTAAAAATCAAATATAAAAATAAGTTAACACTTGTAGCCAAGCCTGTTAAAATTAGTTAACCAAATTATATTAAATCCACCATCTGTTTGTTACAATATCCTGACAATAATAATGGTAAAGCAAATTTACTGACTATGTTTTATAGACTGTGCTATCTATAATTTTATTTTTTAATTTCCAGACCGCAACTTCTGGTTATTTGTATTGTGCTCTTTTATTTACACAGTTACTCTTTCTTCACCATTACATATTTAATAATCAAGTTATTAGTTTTAAGATGGTTTCTAAACAGTCTGAATGATGTGGTAATTATCTTTTAGTCATGGTACTCATTTCTATGTTCAGTTCATGGTAAACAACTGTGAACTGTAAGCCTTCTTTAGTTTCTTTTGGCCCCGTCAAAAGGAGGAGAAGGGTTTCCTTCTTATCCAGGCCGTACACATTGCCTTGAAACATGAAGGTTCGGATTCAGAAAGGAAGACTGTCATAAAAATGTTGTGTCCTCCCATTTTTCCCCTTTAACTGCTCAATTCAAGGAATTATATTCACAAAGTCAAGTGAGTCATCTATGTATCTCATACAACATATGGGGAAAGACAGATCCCTGAAGTGCAGTCTATTAACAACCTATACATGGGGCAGCAGAGGTGTCTAAATCAGCTCATGGGGGACAACGAAATACGGGAAGTACCTGAGGTTTCTCTTATTCCACTATTCCAGAAAGCCTGCACAAGACCTATATTCATAGGCAAAAGCTGCTCACACAATCCTTTCTGAAAACAGGGTGGAAACAGAAAACAGGATGGAAACAGAAGCGTTCCGCTCTTGCCTTCAAAAAACGGCAGCAGCAGTGGTAGTGGCTGAAGTGCTGGGAAGTGAAAAATGTGGCTTCTAGACCTCCTTCAGCCTGAAGCCATTCAAACCACATCTCTTGCCTCCTAGGAAGATGCCTAACCTTATTCTGTGGCCTACATGAATGGAGGGCACCTTCCATCTCTCCTGCTGAAGTTAAAAAACGTTTGGACGGCAATCCAGTTTTCAGGGAATCATAAAGGCTGACAACATTGGGAGATCTGTTTCCCTGAGGAGACCTTTTCCATAAGATACGAGCATCCCAGGTTTCTAGTCCTGGCTCTAGGGACTGCTTATGCGTTCTGCATTAAAGAGTCATGCAACAGCGTAGGCAAACAATGTTTGAAAAAGAGATAAAAGCCAACTAAACTCAAAGGTGCCTATACCCTCTTAAGCACCTAAGTGCTTGTGTAAAGCTTTATAAGTAACTTACAAGGACTACGATATTTCCTTAGGTTGAACTTAAGGCACTCACTTCTTTTAGTTCTGGATTCAGGCCCTAATGGACATGACTGATCAATCTATGAAGACACATATATAAATACCCAGTAAAACAGCGTTTATACAATACAGACAAAATGCTTCTCCTATAAACAGAAGAAAAATGGTTCTTTCAGAAGAAAAGAGAAGCAGGGTTTTTTTTTGCAAGATCGTACTGTCAAACCGCAACGATTTTTAATGTAGTTGACAGCAGATTCCACTAAAAAACAAATGTCTTGGAGCTCAGCAAGGTATTCAGAACCCTCATTTTGTTGTAAGTCAAGCAAGCGGGGCAGAAGACCAGCTTGGCTGAACAGAGAACTCCTCTTGGAACTCAGGGGGAAAAAGAAACTGTAAGATCTCCAGAAGAGAGTTCAAGCATCGCAGGAAGGTTACAGAACAGTAGTTCACCTATGCAGGGAGAAGACATGAAAGGCCCAAGTTCAACTGGAGTTGAAACTGGCCAGTGTGTGTCAGACAACAAGAAAGGCTTTTATAGGTATGTTAATAGCAAGAGGAGGTCCAAGAAAACCATTGGACCAATAAGTGTTGAAGATGGTCAGGGATGAAGAAAAAGTGGACATATTCAATGTTTTTTTGCCTCATTCTTTAATAATACTGAGAGACCTTGGGGTCCTGGTCCTCTGAGTTGGAGGATCACAACTGTAGGAGCAGTGACTTTCCATGCATGGACACTGAAATTTTAAGGGATGGGTTATATCTGTTGAATGTTCAAAAGTCCATGGGGCCTGACAGGATTCATCCCAGAGTACTGAAGGAGTACTAGTGGATGTGGATGTTACCACAGGACCCCTCTCAATTATCTACCAAAGGTCTTGGGAGTCTGGGGAGGTTCCTGCTGCCTGGAAGCTAGTCAACGTTAGTGCAGTTTACAAGAATGGCATGAGGGAAGACCCAGGAAACTACAGACCTGTTAGTCTAACCTCAGTACCTGGAAAAATTATGGAGAAAGTCATACTATTGAAAGGCATTTAAAGGACAATGCAATCATTAGGCACAGTTACCATTGGTTCACAAAGGGGAAGTCCTGTTTGACTAGTTTAATATCCTGCTATGATAAGGTCACCTGCCCAGTGGGTGAAGGGAAGGCAGTGGATGTAGTTTTTTCTGGATTCTAATAAGGCCGGTCAAAAGAGGTGATTGTCCCACTGTATTTGGCACTGGTGCGGCTTCACCTTGAGTACTGTGTACAGTTCTGGGCCCCACAGCTTAAAATCAATGTGAAGGTCCTTGAAGGCGTCCAGAGGAGGACAACAAAGCTGGTGGAAGGGCTGGAAGGCATGTCCTGTGAGGAGTGGTTGTAGACTTTGGGCTTGTCTAGTTTGGAGAAAAGGAGGCTGAGAGGTGACCTCATTGCTCTCTACAGCTTCCTGAGGAGGGGACGTGGAGAGGGAGATGCTGATCTCTTCTCCCTGGGATCCAGTGATAGGATTCTGGGAATAGTTCAAAGCTGCACCAGGGGAAGTTTAGATGGGACGTTATGAAGCATTTCTTTACGGAGAGGGTGCTCAAACACTGGAACAGGCTTCCTAGAAAGGTGGTCAATGCCCCAAGCCTGTCAGTGTTTAAGAGGCATTTGGACAATGCCCTTAATAACATCCTTTAACTTTCGGTCAGCCCTGAAGCGGTCAGGAAATTGAACTAGATGATAGCTATAGGCTCCTTCCAAATGAACTATTTTATTCCATTCAGAGAACATCTCTTCTAGTGTGTGATAGATATAAAACATGGATATCATTAGAAGTAACCCAACCAGTCTTTGAAAAATATTTGCAGCACAAAAGCGCCAATATTCTCATAACTCGCTGGATTGTGGATGCAGATGCAATAAAGTGAAAAGGAATGGGTGAATGTCAACCCTCCTGAATATGCCTTTTATTTTCCTCCATCTATCAATAATTTCCTAATTCCTGCACCTTGTCTTTGGCTCTGCATTGGGAAGCCACCAAATCCCAGGGCCAGTGTAGCAGTGTAGCATCAGACAGGCTCCAAAATGGAAGAAAAACTTCTTAAAACTGCCTCTTGATGCAAATGTTTAAAGGCCTAAAGGGACAATTACAATAATCTGATCTTCTATCAAAATATTCTGTTCAGTAAGTTGTTCAACATCGCTGTAACTTGTGCTTAGTCACAAAATATTTCAGCAAGATGATAATTTGATATCAGAATTTCAAGTGATAAAAAATTTACTATACATCTGAGCAAGTTGTTCAAGTGGTGAATTATTAATAAAATAAAAATAGCTACATTTTAAAAATCATAATTTAATTTAAGGAGTTGCCCATTACAAATTTTCCTAGCTTTGTTATCCAACATTTAGGATTTTATGGCTTCTCCTGGCAAACCAAAGGGTCATTCACTGGAAGAAAATTCTTTTGTATATGGACACTTACTGATGATAATGAAGACTCTTCTCAATGTTTTTTTAGATAAATGCAGCACACTGAGTGTCTTAGCTGTATTTCAACAGACAACTTTTCTAGTCTGAAAACTTTTTGTGGCTCTTTCTAAAATCCTTTCCAATGTCTTAACATTCCCTTTTGAAGAAGAGTTGCCAGTATTATTCTTTATGTACACTGCAGACTTCATACCATGGCCATATTCTCTGTGGGAATTGTCTGTACATCTAGGAAAACTCTTTCCTGGGTACAAAAAAGCTCATGTTTATTTGACTATTTACGGTGAGCCATTCCAATGTTAATGCACTACATGATACTATCTCTCATCTAGTAATCACAGTCTACATTATTTCTTTGTACATTGTGTGACCTTGCGTTTGGCAATGTTCAACCTCATGTTGATCAAATGAGCCAACTTCCCTATATGATTCAAATCAGCCTGTTTTATAACTGACCTATGCCCATTGTTACTTCTCTCTCCACCAGTTTTTGTATCATCTGCACATTTTACAAGCAATGCTTCCATATTTTATTCCAGTTCATTTACAAAGGTATTGAAGATCAATGGGGCGAGGACAGATTCCTGCATGTCTGAACTAGAAGCAACCCCAACAGGAAGATGAGTCTTCATTTACGGGTTACATTTTGTGGTCTATTGGTTAGCCAAATTTTAATCCCTTTAATACAGGTTGCATTGATTTTGTGAGTGCTTTTTTTTTTTTTCTTCCTCTCCCATCAGGTTGTGGAGCCAATTCAAACATCACACAAAAGTCTATTCCTCAGCACATTACCAGTATTGACTGAACGCTAGGTTTTTAGCATGATGATTTTTCAAAAGTATCACATTGGATAATTGGAAGAGTAGTAGGGGAACGTATAACACGTTTCTCATTCTTACCTAGGTGTCTGCTTGTGGCTTTTTTTGATTACTCTGCTGTCAGCTTTTTGCTGGTTGCTCTTTTTGTTTTTGATACAGTGACCACTGAAACAAAATACATGGCTGACAGACCTTTTTCTGAAACACTACAGCCATTCTCATTAATTATGCAAAAGGTCTTGTTCTTTACCCTTCATATTCCATATCAATATTCCCACTTTTGCTTTCAATCAATATCAACGATAAACAAATAAAATTCTGAATTATTAAGATAGTGGAGCACACAGGGAAAGAAAAAGCCGGAGAATATCTTCTATATGTTTGAGAAACCTCTTTTGTCTTTTGTTGTATAGGGTTTATAGGACACTAAATAATTCTTGCTACTGCAAGTTACCAAGGAAGCCATGTTCTCAGTTGGAAAAATATCTACCTAACCTTTTCAATAATCTAGTACATCTTTTGCTCCATCAGTCTTCCCTACCTGCAAATTCTAAATGTTTCCCACTGCACTGTGATTTTGAGAAAAATGAACACCGATGTATGAGATCACCCTGTCCAACTCTCTAATTCAGCCACAGTTATTGTCACTGTTTAACTTTTTTAATGTTATGACATTTTAACTTTTTAACCTTCTTAAGATCCTTTCAACTTTTTTAGTAACTCAAATATTATTAAGAAAATAAAACATATACTCAAAAAATTTGTCCATTAATATATCAACCTGATTTTTTTCTGAATGCAGAAAAGAAATATTTACTGAACACTTGCTCCTTCTCAGCTTTGTGAGTAATTTTCATCCTTTTCTCTTGCATTATTCTCCTTCCATTCTTGAATTTCACCAGTTTTTACTAGATTTTTAAGAACGACTTAGTATCTTCTGCCTGACTGGTCATACATTGCCAACAAGCGCATTAGTTTTCTATGTCAATTGTTAGCATTTGCCAGCTTCTTGTTTGTCTTCAATATTCTTGAGATCCCATTCAATTTCTGCAAAAGGAGTTTAAGGAAACCATTCAGAGTATATAAAGTAATATAAATACACACTTTTTTACAAGAAGAGAGCCTTAACCTTGGTTCAGTCCTATTGCACTTTTGTGTAAGAATGCTAGCAGTGTTGAGAAGAAGTGATTTCCATAAAGAACAGTAATATTACTCTACTTCGACTCTCTTCACTGCTGTTCCAAGATTTAAAATTGGTATATCTTAATATAAGCTGTAAGACACATATGTAAATATTTTTAATTTTTATTATCACCCAATAATAGGAACATAACTAATATTTGCCCCCACTCTCTGCAGTACCTATTTCATTATACATTGCAAGCAGATTACAGCCAAATATAAACTGTCAAGTGAGGACAAAAATTGGGGTGGCTTAAAGTATTTTCTTTGCTGTAATTTTTTTCTTTTTTTAATAAAAAGATTTGAAAATTTTAGGCATACTGGCCTGCCTATGCATGTTATTTTCTGTGTACAAACAGGAAACAAGAAGAGTTCAACACTTTTTATATGTCTATGTTGAAATTCTTCCACTGTATATACTTGTGACTTCTTTTTAGAAGTGCTGTGGGGGCTTGGGAGTTTTGGGATGTGTTTTTCTAGTTTTTCCTTTTAGTGCTGTTTCTTATCAGCTTCATTACATGTGAGATAACTCCATATGTTGTGCAGAAATCCACTGTTTGATAACAGTAAATTATGATTTATAAAGCTTAATTTAATAGTTTCATTAAAAAGGAGATAAAGAACTGATTTGCATCCACAGAAAATACAGAATTACTCCTTGCAAGGCCTTCATATTTGCGGTAATGGCATGATATGAAGATACAGAATCAAATTTACATTGGAAAAAATTAATATGTCTGCTGATACCTGTGTAATAGTTCTGAACTTCATCAGTTCTAAACTATGCTTTCTAAATTACCTAGGGGAATTTTATATGGTGAACAACTTATTCACCAAAAAGGAGGTTGGCTCTGAATTATTCAGAAATCTGGTGAATAATTCTGACTAAAAAAAATGTCAAAATAGGTAATTTTGCATCTTCAGGTAAAAAGATTTTCCTCTTTTGGAGGTTAGGCTTGGGAGAGGGGTAGTAGGAACAAGTTCCACCTTGGTCATTGCATGACCTATTCCTCTGATGGCCTATTAAGTGAGTGGAAAGGACAGTTTTCTGGAAATCAGAGAAGATTCAAAACGTATCTTGGCCTACATCAGGAAATGGCTTTGAACCAAAGTCTTTTATGTCTCAGGAGGCTATTGCATGGCTGGGTAATTTGTATTTGATGTAGATTTATTGCAATGTTTTTGTTGCAGGTGTTCCAGTTTGGAGGGAAAGAAAACACTTTAAGGACAGTCAGCTGAGGGCCTGGAACTGAAGTGATACAGCTTCCAAGTCAGTGCTGTAAGAGAAGTTTAAGTTACTCTGTCATAGCATTCTCTCAGCATGACCTCTGAGGCTGCTCCATGAGCTAGGGATGCCTACAGCTAAAAGTCACAAATCTATTCTCAATGTTTCTCTGTGGTCTTGTATCAAACCCTTCTTTCTCAAATGCAGGTCTGTTAAACGCAGGGGAAACGTGATATTGTCTTGTTCTAAGAACAGTTTTCAAATTGCTGCGAAATGGTGTAGCATTGACATTTTGGGAATAATTTTTCCATTCACCCTGGCCTTATTGGAAAAGGTACTCTGCAAACACAGCAGCGTCTAAAAGTTTCATCTCTCTGCAACAAACACCAACATTTCTACTCCATACGCAACAAATTTCAAACGAAATCAAAGCTGGATTTGAAAAAGACCAGAAATAACCCCCCAGATTTATGTTTGTAAGTACACTTTAATCAGTTTAGGAGTATAAACTCACCATCAATCAGTCAGAAACACAGAATGAAAACACTCATTTCGTGCTTTACTGCCAAAGCCCTCTTTTTCCTCAGATAACCAAAATCTGATGGAATTCAGTTCTCAGGAGTGTCCATGAGTCAAATTAGAGAATCCTTACTGTACCTATTCCTTGTATACCTCAGTATCCAGCGGTTTATTATAGATTAAGAGAGTCGCTAATCTCCATGTAGAGTTCCTAGTTGCAGCCATATCACAATCGCTTTAATTCCTAGACTTAAGACAGGACTTTCATAAGCAAACACAAATACAGAAGTAGACCTCTGTCTTGCTGGCTGCCTTAGAAACATACAAAATAAAGGAAAGGTGGAAGCAAACAGAAATCTTCCATCTTTGAACCAAATAAATAAGTGGAGCTTTTGAAATGGGATATATACTGGAAGTGGCGGCTGCCCAGGGTTTTGCAAGCTATTCTGAAAGAAAGTTACCTATTATTCTGTATTTTAATTACAGACTGAGAACAAATAGAGTTGTTCAGTATCTGCTCTAATGAGCAACTCACTTGCTACTTTGCCTGCTAATTATTTTAATAATACTCCAATGTTTTAAATATTTTAGGTTGTTTCTAATTTGAAGTGTGAGTACAATTTAATAATTAATGAAGCATAATAGATGATAAAAGCAAGAGAGATTGAAACAACATTCCACTGCCTGAACAATAAGTTTTCTTACTGGAGAGGATATTTTCAGGTTTGAATATTAACACCACCTCATCACTTTTTTGTTTCTTTCAAATACTTTAATATGTTCAAATTAACAGGAAGAAAAGAATTGAAGTAATTGTAAAGGATTACGTTACAGAAGCTTAGAAAATACATTGGAAATACATCAGAAATTTCGAAGATATCATATCTGATCACTTTGAAATTACACTAATTATGACAACATGATAGTGAATTCAGAATAAAGCAGTCATGCTTGGAGAGTGAACAAGGAACAACATGTTATCATTTGAAAAACCCATTCATACCTCCTTTTGGGTCTTAGAATATGGCTGGGAGTACTGCTGTCAGAAATGGCAGAATTAGCTCCTAAGAGTCAGAACTGCAATGTATGTGAGTATGACACTATAGTAAGGAAACTCTTTGCTTATGAAGGATTAACAGTATGCCAGTGATAAAGTAGTCATAAACAATTTCAAATTATTTCTTGATTGAGATGCTGGTTCTAGACTCAAAATTTAATCAGTTCGAAATTAAAACACATTTTTCACCAGAATCAAAGCTAGACCAGGCTGTTGTGGATTGGCAAGCTTCCAGAAAAACTTCCTATTTCCTAGCATTAGCCCACTGTAGATAATTTTATTAAATGATAAGTCAGATGATCTCTTTTATCTTAAGTTCCCATTGATTAAAGAAGTGAGCACTACTGTGTATCCCCCAGAAACCTGAGTTATGAAGATTTAAGTACGAAAATTATAGTAGTTCTACTTTTACTTAGGTAACACTGACGAAAAAGATGAATGTCTGACTATATGACTGTTAAAAATATATATTAATAATGTAGCATTATGAGTACCTTATTGAAATGAATTAACCTTTGGAAGCAAAGAAGATTCTGGTCCCTGACTCCTGCTACCTGGAAATGCAATAGTAAGTTAAGGAGGTCTGGTTAAAGTGTAAGCTTCCCACTTCTCCTACTTGTGGAATCAGTGTGGAAACAAAATCTCATTTTTATTTTGCAAATCTTGCATGGGTACACTTGTGCAGAAGAAAAACCTTTATGGAAATCTTTGCTATATTTGTGTGGCTGTACATGAGAATACAATTATATCTATGACAGCACACAGTGCTTCAGTGACTATCTTAATCTGTTTAACTTCAGAGAAATTTCCCTGAAACTTAGAAAGAAAAAGTGTAGACCGCTGACTAGAAACATTCAACTTATACAGAACATCAAAAACTGACACTGATTTCAATGGAACCTGTCATAGCGTCCATGTTCAGCATCTGCTGACATACCAAAGTACATTTGGCTTCATCACTTCAAGAGGAGATTCTTCATCTCATGTAAATTGTGTTAGTCATTTTGGAATCAATGGAGCAATGAGAGCTTAAAATGACAAGGAATGCATCCTGAACTTCCAAACTACAAGCCAGCATTCCAGAAGCTAGCGACAACATGTAGAAAAGTCATCCACACAAACCAAATATCAGAGGGAAGTGATTACTCCCTTCTGTTCAGCTCTTGTTGGATTACATCAGAAGTATTGCATCCAAATATAAGAAAAATGTTGAAAAAACTGGAAAGAGTCCAAGGGAGGGCAACAAAGATGGTTAGGTGGCTGAAACACATCATGTACAAGAAGAGGTTAAGGGAGTTGTATACCTGTAGATCCAAGAAGGGAAATCTAAGGGGATCAAGTTGCTGTCATCAACTAAAACAAGAGGTTATGATGAAGATGGAATCAGACTTTTCTAAGAGGTCTTCAGCAGAAGGGCAAAATGCAATGGTCACAACCTGCAGCAAGAGAAATTCCAGCCAAACATATGGAAAAAATCTTCACAGTGAGGGTGGTAACACTGGGGCAGGCTGCCAAGAGAACCTGTGAAATTTCCATCTTTGTATATATTCAAAACTCTCGTGGACAAGGTCTTGAGTAAATCCATCTAACTTTATGGTAACCCTGCTTTGAGGAGGTGGTGGGACTAGATGATTACTGAAAGTCCCTTACAATCTAAATTATTCTATGATGCTGTAATTCTTTTCATTTTGACATCCAGTTAGAATTTATAAAATATTTTTGCTATATCAGTGGTATTACATGGGTTATACATGGTGAATTCTGCAAGCTTAGTTTTACATTTTGAAAAAAATTGACAGTGTATTCAAACATGGTATCCTTAAAAATAAGCCTGCAATTTTCTCCTTTTCTTGCAGCAGAACGTTTCTAATAGTAGATAAAATGGATTTTTACCAAATGAAGTTGAAAAAGGGGAAAACAATGCTGAATTTGGTGGTTTTTTGCTTTCTAAATTTTGATTGAGTAACACTGTGGGAGGTATTGGATTAATGTCAAGAGTCAGCAGAAAAAGATGGATCAGAGTGAGGGAAAGGAGAATGTACTTTCTTCTTTTGGCAAAAGTAATTCCCTTGGTCTCTCTGGTAAACGGCAATGTTGGAAAAGTATTCTTCAAAAACAAACTGGGAACTGATTTACACCAGGAACACAGAAACCAGACAAACCGTTGATTTTTATGTGCTCATTCGAAGTAGTATAAGTATTTCTTTTATCATGGTGCGTGCCTGTTAAGGCGCAAGAATTTCTAAAGAATGTGATGAGGACTGGGTTCTTACTTACATCTGGGAGAAGTCCAAATTAACTGAACCAGCTTCAGTGAATTTATTCTGGATTTGTAATGGTATAATTAAGAACAGAATTTGATCCTTTGTGTTTCTTATTAGTCAATGAAATTACATTTCTATTTTTTTTCTGGAAGTGAGAAAAACTTTTGTGAGTAATATCAAAAACGTACATAGCAGCTAGCATCAAACCACCTGAACAAACAATTGGAGATGTGGCTTAACCTCAGAGATCTTTTCCAGGTTTCACAGGAGAAATATTACTCCTCCTTTACAGTTCATCTGTAAGCTACATGGCACAGCAAAACTGGAGCGTCAGAGACCAAATCAGGCTCACTCAGCAGTCAGATAAGTTTTTAAAGGGAAAGGTGTACATATGTAGGCATAGATGAAATCATCACAACGCAATCCTTTCAAGAATACAGTAAAATTTTAGTGAGAGTATAACACAGAAGCCAGGGATTTGGTTTTCACAACAACTCTGTGACAAGGTCCAGGGAGGTCCACAGGTCATTGCTAAATGAAACATATTCCTGCCTTTTCTGGAAACATAATTCAAAAATAGCTAACAATTCATACCAAAAAGTCGAGTTCTAGAGTGAACATCTTGTCCATATTTCATCCCATTTCTGAAGAATGAATAAGCTTTCTTCTATTAAGTCTCCTTACATCTTCTTCAGGGTTGATCCTCAAATATGGAGAAAACTCAAAAAGGGGGGGGGGGGTCCTCTTGAGAATAAGAATGTATTATTTTAGAATCAAATTCTGGGGCTGGTGCTGCATTCTTTCTGTTACAGAAAGGAACAGCTTTAACAGTTCTCAAGACATAAGACCTAGAAGATATGTTCTCTCCTAATATTTCCTAACCTTTCTGATCTGAGTATCTTCTTCCTGCAGAGACACCAGGGAAGCTTGTGACCTCCACAGAGTAACAGGATAGCTCACACAGGGTTCTTAAAGAGAAGGAACTGCAAAAGATGAAAGATGAGGTCTTGAAGTTGAAAATCCTTATCCCTGCTTTACAACTCATTTTCTGAAGTTCTTAAGCAGTATTGATGCCAGGCAAGAGGAGAAAAAAGAGGGATGTTTTATCCCTTTCTAGCTCAGCTTTTTTGAGTGGAAGGCAGCCAGGGAGACCACTAAGTGATAAAACTATCACTGTTAATTCTGATACAGCCACCATTTTATCATTATCTCACCTCAGGGAAGAACAGATCTCTGGCTTATTTCCAGGAAGACCTCCACTCTTGAGATGCGAATAAATTTCAACTGGCAAGGAGTCTGGTCCAGACCACAGAGCTGCAGCCAAGCTCCTTGTTCACTGAGTGCCAAAGTCAGGACTTGGCCAGGGTATTTAACATTGGAATGAAAACCTGCAGAGCAAAGTGTTTTACAAAGTTAAACAGATCCACACCACTGAAGTCCAGCCACCGCTGTATGGTCCAGTGTTCATGACAGGAAGTGGGACTGCAAGCTGAAGCCAAACTGGAAATCGCAGCCAGAAGGTAATGGAGCTGGGAAAATAATGCCTTTTTCAACACTAAGAGAAGAAAAATATTGAACCTTTAAAATTATTTCTTTAAGTTAAAGGTGTTAAATGCCATGAAGAAGGAAAGAAAAAATAAAAAATGGTAGTAAGTGCTCCAGATGAATTTCCCTCAGGAAGCATACCAGGAAAAAGTATAGACCTTTTAGGGAACAGAAAAAGGAACAGATTAACAAAGAAAGTTATTTTTTAAGAGGTTGAGGAACACTGAGATAAAATGAGAAACTTGTAAAGGTCAAGTGGAACTACTCTGAAAAGTATATCAAATAGAATATGCAGAAATATATCCCTTTGTTTTGCTTTCCTTGACTTTATATAGCCCCAAACAAAATGAATATTTCAATTCAGTTCTCTATAAAAATGGCAACACTGAAGGAAATAAAGGTGAGGACACAGTGTGAAAAGAGAAGTTACTTAAACAGAACTGGAAGTAAAATTTTAAAACTACAATAGATTCAAGTTGGGTGAGTTGTTCTTCTCCACGCCAGAACACTGAAAGAACAGGAAAATGAAGCTGTAGTAACCACTATTGCATGTTTAACACAAACCTACCGAGTCCAGGCAATACTCTGTCATGGGAAAAGAGCAACTATGCTCGAACTTTCAAAAGGGAGAAATGGTGAACCAGGCAGGTACAGTCCAATTTGACTGATTTGAATGGTCCTTTCTGGCTTGAATGGACCTAAAAACAGAGTTTGAAGGAAGGAGTAAAAGCAGAAGTAAAGCACTAACTATTACTTATTAAGACTATAGTAAAGCATGAGAAAGACATAAAATTATTAATTTTACGTATAAATAAGGTGAAGAAGATGGTTTCACAGAATAGTTAAGCAGACGACAATAGTTATTAGAGGATATTTTTCATATAAGAAACAGAGAAAGAGAGGGAAAAAAACGATGTGAAGATCTAATTGTATTCTTAATCCTACAGATCAGGATCAATGCACAAATTGTGAAAATCTCATAATTGTGACCACAAACTGGAAAATTCTAGGAAATTTCCAAGAGTGAGTTTTCCTAAGAAACTGAAATGAAAAATTAAAAATTCTTAAAATAAAATACAGATAAACTATCTGAGGGAGACTAATGACTCATTTCGGTTTAGGAGAGTTTGAACATATGCTGCATGGGAAAGAGGTTTCCCAATTATCGTTGGTCACCCAAAGATGTCTATTCCACACAGAGCCCTGCATTACTAGTTCCACCGTTAAACCCTAGAGCTAAATAAATGGGTGTTCCCTATGAGTCTTTGAATAATCTGTATTGGGATGCTGGTCAGGGAGAACGGTCTTCTTTCTTTATGGATCTTTAAGAGTCACCTGCCAGATGACTGCTGGTTTTCTAATTACTCTGAAATCACCCTTAATACAGCCCAAACTCAGCAAGGTAAAAAAGGAAAGGGGAAAAAAAAAAAAAGGAAAAAATCATTAATCAGCTCCAAAGACAAATCATAAAGTTTAAGGAATAAGTGGTCAGAAACAAAAGGAAAACATACATATGTCTGTTACCTGAAATAAAGTCAAGGGGTTTGTTCATTCTAAAGTAACTAGCTGCCACTCCACAGGTATATAGCTGATGATGATCCAGCTCTCAAGCACACCCCGATATGTTTAGTGTTTATTCATGGAGAAGAATCTAGGTTTAGAAACTAATTTTCTTTTGTACCCTAAACACTTTGTGGATTATTCAGATTCAAATCTACCAATCCTCTCAGGCTTTGTTAATCATACCCATTCAAAAGGCAATTTTGACATTTTTTTCATTCCTAATGATTGACTGCTCCCAACTTCTCTGGAAATGCTAACAGCAGGTAGCTGTCACCACTTGTGTATGTGGTAATCAATGTCTGTTGGCAGCTATTCTTGAGCACAGCTAAATCATGGCCAAATCATTAACTGAACCTGAGAAATCATTTCCTGGTCAGTATGGCAGCAGGTTCAAATTCCTGAAAATTTCCTAATGCTTTTTCATTAGAGTGAAGCTTCTACTTCATACGGATATCTTACTTAATACTCATAGTTAATCTGGCCACAGCTGAGACTTTTGCAAGCAGTTCATTATCCACCAGACCCAAAACAATGAACCGCTTGGTAATAACAGTAAGACTAGGGAAAAAAGATGTTCAGGTCAACTGCACTTTAATTTTGTTTCTTGAGGGATACTACGTAGGAAGGAAAAAAATTCTTCTGAGTTTATTGAAAGAGAAGTCACCAAAGAAGATGGGATCTTACTTATTATGTTATTCACTTCTGAAACTGGAGACGGTACTATTCATAAATAAGTCGCAACAATATTATTCATATTAGTCAGAAGCACATTTTTCAGACCATATATAGTGCACAGAAGCAAATGGAATAGATTAACCTAGAAAGAAAAACTGATGGAGGAAAAAATCGTAGAAAACCAGACCTGAGAGTGAGGTACTAGACACTGGCAACAACACAAAATTGAAAATTTATGAGATATAAAGTGGGATTATATGAGAATTATTTGAAATATCATTCATTTAGAATAATTTGAAATACTACCATAACCAAAGAGGTAGTATCAGTCCAAGTCCTAACCAGTACAAGGATGGTCAACCACCTTTGTTTAAAATAGGAAGAGGAAGGAACAGGAAGTGATGGAGCAAAAGTGCAACAACCCACCAAAGCCAACCTGGGAGGAACAAGGGGAATTTCACCTTTCAGGAGCAGGAGAGGTTACTTATATCACAGAATCATAGAATAGCTTGGATTGGAAGGGACCTTTAAAGACCATCTAGTCCACCCCCCCGGCAATGAAGAGGGACATCTTCAACTAGATCACGCTGCTCAGAGCCCCGTCCAACCTGACCTTGAATGTTTCCATAGATGGGGCATCTACCACGTCTCTGGGCAACCTCTTCCAGTGTTTCACCACCCTCGTCATGAAAAATTCATTCCTTCTATCTAGTCTCAGTCTACCCTCTTTTAGTTTAAAACCATTACCCTTTGTTCTGTTGCTACAGGCCTTACTAAAAAGTCTGTCTCCACCTTTCTTATAAGCACCCTTTAAGTACTGAAAGGCTGCTATAAGGTCTCCGTGGAGCCTTCTCTCCTCCAGGCTGAACAACTCCAGCTATCTCAGCCTGTCTTCATAGGAGAGGTGTTCCATCCCTCTGATCATTTTTGTGGCCCTCGTCTGGACCCGCTCCAACAAGTGTGTTTCCTGTGCTGAGGACTCCAGAGCTGGACACAGTACTCCAGGTGGGGTCTCACCAGAGCGGAGTAGGGGCAGAATCACCTCCCTCAACCTGCTGGCCATGCTTCTTTCGATGCTGTCCAGGATATTGTTGGCTTTCTGGGCTGCAAGCATACATTGCCAGCTCATGTCGTGCTTTTCATCTGCTGGTATCCCCAAGTCCTTCTCAGTAGGGCTGCTCTCAATCCCTCCATCCCCAGCCTGTACTGGTACCGGGGCTTGCCCTGACCCAGGTGCAGGACCCTGCACTTGGCCTTGTTGAACCTCATGAGGTTCACATGGGTTGACTTTTCAAACTTGTCCAGGTCCCTCTGGATGGCAGCCTGTCCCTCAGGCATTTCAACTGCACCACTCAGCTTGGTGTCATCATATCCCTGCTAGGCCTTGCCCATCTCTAGAATAAGTAATAAGCATAGGTTATGAAACCTTGTAGAGAAAAACATGTTCGTATATATACTATATAACAAATGTTTGCTTTGAACCTCAACTAAGAAGGGTGCACATTGCTCAACTAGGTTCAACCAAAGTTGGCCATGTGTTCAATGAAATCTGCCATGTTTTTCCAACAAGCTACAAGAGGCACTCCTAGAGATCTGTATGAAGGAAGGAAAAGTAAATGCAACACCAATCCTTTTGTTTGGAATGGACAGAAACCAATTAATAGGTTCAGGGGAGAGACAGTTAGAGCTGCCAACAGTGATGTCACCCATTTGCTTCCTTCATCAAATGATTGTTCTTTTAGTCACCTTGGTGGAAAGAAAACTTTTTGCAAAGGGTATGCCAGCATAGTTGATAAGAGGTGGCAGACTTCTTCTGTGAAATGGAATAAAGGCAAATATTGCACATGCGGGCACACTACCACCACCAAATCCTCTGACACTCCCCAAAGATGAAACAGACAGTAGATTCATATTCCTTTGCATATTCAGTTAGTCACCCAGGATCCTTTCAGCCATCACAAAAAGCAAATGCCTAGGTGCTCCCTGGTCACCATTCACAAAAATACCAGATGCTTACAAATCCCCAAATAATACTGCAAAACCAGCTGTGCTGAAGAATGTCAATGACATCACAGATACAGCATTAAATGCAATTATTGGTAGATGACAGCAATTTAAATAATTTCTTCCCTCCCATTTTGTAATGTGGTTCTGGATTGTTCACATATATTTTCTTGTTTAAAACAATTTGAAATATCTGAAAGTATGTGACCTTGGTATGTTTGCCTGTTTCTTATCTTTATTTTAGGTACTTACATCTACTGAAAAATTTCTTTAAGGTTCAAGAATTTGATATTGCGATAGACAGATTCTCAGCTCACGCAAGATGATGTGCAACCTTTTCAACCAGCTTACAGTAAAATATCAAACCTGTCCCTCTGCATTAGAAAAACAATTTTGTAATTTGTAATTCCTTTCAAGTACTTTTTAAAGGATTGGAGGGAGAAAGACTTTGGACAAGAACGTGGGGGGCAGAACTGTAATAATAAAAATATGAAAATAGAAAAAAAATAGGAAAATAGAAAAGAATTTTTCCAAAAGGGATTTTGTGGCTTTTGGCACTGCTAATAATTTGTGTGGAAAAATAACGTTTTCATGCGTGTTTAATCCTATGCCAAGGCAGCTGCTGGTGCAGTAGCTATCTGCAACAAATTAGAGGGCAGTTAAAGTGAGATTTTCCACAATCAAGAACAAAGCAGGACCAGTTAGCATGAGGACAGCTTGTTCTTGTTGCTAATGTGTTTAAAAACTTGCTGCACTTAATTTGAAACAGCTTTTGTGTGTGGAAGCCGGCTCTGGTTTCTGAGGTCTAGTGCTAAATCAAAACCAAATGCAGAGAGTTGAATAAGAAAATGACAAATTATACACTGACGTCTCCTGCTCTGGCTAGAGAGAAGGGCTTTTTTTTTTTTCCCCCTTTTTTTTTTTTTTTCATCTTTGCTATTGATTTAAAAGTTAATTTCCCTCAATATTAAAATATTTAATGGATGACAGCTGGCTGAAATCTAGAGTCTGCTGCCAGCTATCTGCTGAAGGAAAGCTCTCAGTAACTATGGTGGCAGATATAACACACTTACAAATTATTTAAAGATGTATTACCTTAACTATTAAGGAAGTAGATGTTAAGAAGATTCAGTGTCTTTTTAATGGCAGAGCTGAATTCAAGAGCTTTAGTCAATGTAACTTTTTATTTCACCACAAGGTGAAACACGTTGGCTGACCTCCTTGGACTCCAAACAGCTCGTCAGGTGTCAAACTAAAACTGTCATTGAAAACCCAATAGTATTTTGAAAATTATACCTAAAAGAAAGAATACAATAGTATTTTGCTTGCTTTTTCTTGGTATCTCATAGGTACAACGTGGCATGTGATGTGTGTTCTAAGAGAGGTGAAAAATCTAGCTTTCTTAAAGTCAAAACAAATATACCACTGATTTCAGCTAGACCTGGAGTTCACTTAAGTCCTGAATTGCAATGGAAATAATAGCTAGAAAATGTGAAGACAAATAAAAAGAAAATGTCATTAAAATAGTTATAATAGTGTTTTGGAAGCCAGAATATATTGAAAACTTTCCTGAATCTTTGGCCTCAGGGAAAAGGCAGCATTTGATTGATAATTGTTTTTCAATATGTTCATAGAATGGAGCTTACGTGGTACCTGGCTGTTTGGTAAGTTTGGTGGGGAAATATTACTGTTGAGTACCATCTTTCCTTGTGCTTTCTGAAATAAAAGAGTGCTAACACGAGTACCATTTTTATTAAAAGCTAAATGACCTTTTTCCAAAATCTGCTGAAGCTTGGTTTGAGTTTTAGAGAAATATATAGAAAAATACAGCGATTTTTTTTTAGCTAAAAAAAGAACAAGTCAGATGTGCCATGTAATCAAGAAATCAATTAAAAATGAGAGATCAATGCTAATACCACCAGCCCTAGCTATACACCTATATAAAGAAGCCTTGGTTGCACTCTGGTTTTGTAAACACAAGTCACACTGAAATTGTCAGCCTGTTCTTAGATACATGAAGCCTCCCAATGAAACACTCGACTTTTCTTCACTGCTTTGAGTCAGATATGCTCTGCCAACTATGTTGTGAAGCAAGTGATTAGCCTACAATTGTAGCAACACCAGAAGGTAACTACTGGCCCAGTATGACCTAATTCTATGCTACTTCTGTCTCCTTGAATCAAAAGCGAGCATCCGGGTGTGACAGAATATGGATGCACGGAAGGAAGCCCTGAAGAAAGGGGAAGCAGGTGAGTGAGTAAAAACATATAAAGGAACAATGAATAACCAAAGCAAAAGGTATAGGTGAGAAATACAAGAGAAAAGAGAAGGTACAGACCAACAGCTCATAAGAGGAAAAAATTTACCAGGACAAGAAAAAAGTGAGGCTAAGAAACTAAAACACACAAAATACAAATTGAAACTGAGAATCAGACTTGTGAGTTTAGAGGATAAAATGAAACACTAAATGCAGAATCCGAGAGGGTAACCATGGCTTACCAAACTCTTTGCAAGTCAAATCCAACTCCCAAGTCAAAGACAGAGTGAAAACATTAGCTATGGGAAGATATGTAAAGAGGATAGAGTAGACCACATACTAGATTACTCACACAAGCACTGCAGTTATTTATAACAACTGAGGTTACTACAATTTTAAAATTGGCAATAGAATTTAAGCTCCTGAACCCATAAGAGACAATTTTCAGAGTAAACCTGGCAGTTCCTATTTTGTTGTGTCTGCCTATATTTACAAGCTTACCTTTAAGAACCCAGTTTTGGCATAATATGTCCTTATGTTTAGATCTCTTATTGGAGGTTAATTTTTGGACGTATTTAAAGACAGGAATATTCGCATACATTTAATTTAAAGTATGTCCTGTAAGGAGTTAGTTTGTCATTTATTTCTTCATAGTATGGCCATGTGCCCATTCATTACAGAGTGTATCATATTTTGATTTTAAAGGAGACATGGAGACTTTCCTTCTTGTCACTTGTTTCCAAAGCCTTTCATACTTACAGTCAACCCCTCTAACCCAAAATCAGCATCCCCAGATGAGCATGGTCATGGTTGTGCAATATGTTGTTCCGTTCTGTTTAAATATGATTTTTGAAAACAAAGAAAAGAAACAAAAGAAAATAAAGAAAATGAAGATCCTGTTGCAATGTTTATATAACCAAGAGCATAGTTTGATTGTAATTTACTACCTTTTTTCTTGATATTTGCAGTAGCTGAAAGTTGTCTATAACTTCAAAGGATGCTGGACAATGAAAGAAGAAATACTATATTAAAAATTACTTCATTATGTCATAGTCCATGAGAAAAAGCTTGTTAGCTCGTTAGTAATGTCTTATTTACATGCAGGTTAGAAAAAACAGTATGTTCAGTATAAAAATTGCTTTTGATACTGACATTCAATTCTATGGCCCTTGATATAGGACAAAGCTTGCTGAGAGAGTATATGTTCAACAGAATCTGGTATAATGCAGACTTTGAGGAAAGCTGAACATATGCACAGTGCTATGTTAGTCAATGGGCCTAACAAATTAATAAATAACCGTGCAGAGAGCGATACTTTAGGGAGTGGTGTTACAGTGGCAGGCGGTCCCTATCTTATAACAGTATAAATTTTTTCTCGCATAGTTTTGAATAAATGGGCCAAAGCTTCAGTTGCTATAAATCGAGAGAATTACGCTGGCTTCCATGCAACTGCAACAATTCATGTCAGCTGAGAATTTAGCTCTAGTGTACCCACAAGACTACAGAAGCAGCCCTCCTATTCAGAATGATTCAGAAACTGCCAAAATATTTCAACTCTGTACTACTAGAGATAAGACCTAGTTCTACTTACCTCTAAGAACCAGGCCTACACTACTCTAAATGCAAAAAAAAAAATAATTGTGAGGAGTTAGTGGGATCAGGCTGCAATACTTCCATGAATATGTAACCTAGACATGAAAATCATAAGCATATCAGGTTATTGGAATTTCGGAAAGGACCATTTCAATTTCACAGGGATTGTTTTCATGTTTGCCTTCACTCTCTTGCTGTTGAAGTTAGTAACAATAAATAATCCCAAGCTAAAACTCTCTGAAATAAGATAAATATCATAAAACTATATGATGTACTTTTGCCAGATATACACTTGATCCTTTTCCTTTGAAGTTGATAACATTACACAATGGCTAAACCTGTCCTATTTTTGTTTAAAAAAGGAGTTTAGACCTTGTTTTCTAGACTAGCAGATTAAAATTTGCTACTTAAGTAAAACAGAAATAAATTACAGAAGGGTTTCTTCCATTTCCAGGTAGCGCTTGGTTTCTTTTTCATGGCAATTGCATTTCTAGATGCAGCCATCAGCTGTTTTTATTCTACTTGACTATTTGCATAAATGACTTAGTAGGAAAGACTAAAGATATGCAAAATCTTTTTCATCTTGTTATTCTAGCTCCGACGGCTTCATCAACAACATCAAATTACTGCCAAAATAATGCTCAGTCTCTTCAAAATGTGGACAGATATTCCTTTCCCAGCCTAATTTAAAGGTCCTACACCACCAGATACACAAATAATATTTCCATTTTTGATTACCAAAGTTTACAACATTTTTGATGATATGCCTCACAAGCTGTTCACAAATCTGTTTCTGTATGCCTTTCTCTACATTGATTAATGGGGCAGGCTGAGCTCCCTCATATATAGCAAAGTAATTCTACCGTAGAGATATTATCAAATCACTCTGGAGTACTTGGCTTCATGAAAGAAATGCTAGACCAAATCATAGAAGAAATCTCTATTTCCAAATGTTTTGGGGCCAGACAGAGAGAGGAAGGCATAAAGTTTTGAAACTATCCTTTAGCAAGATGAAAAAAAGACAGAACTTCAAGTGCAGATGCAGTTCCAAAGAAACCAGCAGGACTGTCAAGTGCTGAACCTGGATCTGATTATCTTGCTGAATCCAGGCTTGAATATGGATGGGAGATCTGTCCCTGGAGAATAACATGAAATGAAAAACTCTACCATATAACCCTCCCTGTTCCAACTTCATATCTTATTGCTTATTAGCTTCCAAGCCACGAACGAGCCTCCCTCTATTTCTGCTTACTCCTCTGTTGCTACGTTGCTGCTTGTTGTGTCCCCTGTATTTGAGGACCTTCCATTTTCTCTTTTGGAGCAGTAGCACCTATTTTATGCATTTAAAAATATGCCCCTTGAGGATAACCTCATGGATAGCTTACAAAAAGCAGAGTGAAGAAAGAGATAAATGTGGCTTTAGTGATTTAAAGCATAGCAATTAACAGGCATGAAAGTATAGGTTAGCTCATCTCTAAAGGGACTGTTCTTTGAAATTAGCAGTACAGTTGTTACTGTGAAGTTCTTTCTATAAAGGAAGGGCAGATGATTATGAGGGTTTCAGAAGATGAGTGCCAGGGCACCGCAGGATGCCAGACAGTGATATTCTCAGTATTTTCAGACAAGAAAGTTAAAACAAATCCTGCCCTACTTGTCTGAACCTTCTTACTACTCTTTAGGTTAAAAATATCGTCAGATCAGCTGAGGATGTTCCCCTTACAGGCTTATACCATGATAGTATTCTACATTTCTTGGAAAAGCTGTAAGTCAAACGGATGCAGCTCCTCAGGTGCCTCTAAAATGTTATGTGCTCCCCTCTAAAAAATTACAAATATACTGAATTTTGTTGCCTGGGCATCTCCAGAGAGATGTCCATATGACTGAAAAGTGACCCTACTGAAGCACCGCTGGGTACATACTTAAAATACAGACAGTAGAAATTGGTGCTCACTCTTTATGTGCAACATTTTTCAAGTTTAATAAGGAAGAAGAATAAGTATAGTATTTCTGGCGGCAAGAAACTNGAAACTCTTAAAATAACAGCTTTTTAAACTTTTGACATATCTAACAAAAAGAAAATGTAAAGGTTCCATTTTATGCTACTGCCTGCTGCTTAACTAGAGTCATAAGGTCACTCTGTAACACACTTCTTTTGTGCATGTCTATGTAGTGGTGAAGAAAGGGAAAGCTGCCAATTCTCTAACTAGGTATTAAGCTTTCTCTTCCCTTCTGCTCCACCCGTTCGCTCCCTCCCTTCCAACCCTAAACCCACAGCCCGGATTTTCAGCATCGCTGCTTTAAAGCCTGAAAGGACTTTGCTTAGAAACATTCTTGACCCTAAAAAGAGATTTTTCTCCATTGTCTCATATGCTCTTCTTACCCAAACATATTACTGTATTCTAAGGCAGATTTCCTGAAATACTGAGGCCTAAAATGGCACTGTAAAGCACCTAGGATAATACGATTTTTTAAATCATGACAACAGTTTTTATATTATACTCTGATTTGCACGGTATGCACAACTTGCATACATACTATATTTTTGGGATATAGTCAGCAGAAGTATACGTGTCTTTGTTTTCTTTCTTAAGTGCAAAATAGGTTTAATAAGAAAACTGAACTAGGATGTAAAATTTTGGACACACTTGAAATTTACTTCCACTTCACTCTTAGATTTCCATTATCTCATTAACTTAAAATGCTTATGCAAGCATTTAGTCTGAATTCAGTAATCCAGTATGAATGGACTTTAGGTAGGTGGAGACACACTTACAAAACCCTGCTACATGAAGAACATATTTAACTACTTACTGATCTTTCCTAGAAAAAACTGCTATAGTAGCATCTCTTTTGCATTCTTTTCCCAGCTTCGCCTATTAAAATTTAAATTAAAGAGGCAAATGCCTTGTTGATAAAATCAAGAAAAATATGTTTTGTTGTTTTTATGCAAAATCCACTCTAAAAAGATTTGGGTTCTTTTACAAAATAAATTACCATCTCCACATGGGGAACAATCCACCTTTTCTTACAGTTTCTGTAAATAGCATTCTGTATCAATGAGGAAAGAGGCATTATAAATACTGATATAACACAATCCTGCCCAAGAACAGTGATATCTTTCTGCAGAGAGGTATAATTGGACATAATATCTGCTTTGTCTGAACATAAAAAATAGATTTTTACTCAGTTATTTTGCAGTTGTGGTTTTGGATATGGCTAATAAGGCATTATCATCTGAGCGACAAAATAAAAATTCTGTATTAAAAACAGTTCCAATCAGCAAAAGTAAACTTTCCGACAGCTGTTTTCTGTTATGCACTGCTGTATTCTTTAGCTGAAAATTATATAGATCAGAAGTATGTGGTTAACCATTTCCTCAAATGAAGGCTGTCTAGTACCCTAAACGAGCGTTTGAATGGTGTCTTAGAGGCAAAAACCCGAAGCTTTCTCATCAAATTTGAGACAAGCAAGATTAATTAAGAGAACCTACAAGTAGCAGTAGGAGCCAAATGCACCTTCTTCACAAAGAAAATGTGACTGAAACCTTTCAATCCTTAGGATAGCTCTGGCACAACCTCTTAAGTACTTCCCCTGTGTCTTGTCCCACGGTTGGAGCTCTTCCTGTAGCTACTGTTGATGAACCCCATCTGGATGTTTTCCAAAGAGCAAGCTGAAGAAAGACAACCATTTCAGGGCAGAGTGGAGACACGTTGTTCAGAGATCCATATGAGAGTCAGTCAGTGCACTCTACTGCATATTATTGCTCAGTAAATTAAGTCTGTTTCTATGCTGATGTTCTTGCCTTATGGAGAATCAAATGCTTTCAATTTTTTTTTAAGTCCCTAACAGATGACAGCAACAATAAGAACCAAAACCACCCAACTCAGCCCATGAAAAGGAACTTTTCTTAATAAGGAGGCATCACTTCACACCATCTGTTAAGGTACAATAATTTTTTTGCAACACATTTTTTAAAACACTTAAAAAGACGTCACAGGTGCTCGACCTTTTCTATAAGGTAAAGCTTCACTAAAGTGTCCTGTTTGTTGTGAAATGGCAAATCGTGCAACTTATTCTCTGCATCTCTTTAATGTTTAAAATATATTTCCAGTCTGGTTTTCAATGGATGCTTTTTTTATGTCAAATGCTATCAAAATAGTAAAACATACACAGAGAATTTGCAAAAGACAGTCAGAGATACAGTTGTCTTACAGAAATGTTTGCAATGTCCCAATGATCAGTTGGTAATGAGTTAACAACTTACTATTGCAATCAAACATGTCTAGGTACACACTGCCCTGAAGTATCTTTTTATTCTAGTTATTACACTGTGAAAAAAGAAATTAACCTAACTAGAAGAAGAGAAATCACCAAATCCTTTTATTAAAAACAGCTTGCCCATAAAACCAAGATTTGCATGACAATTTATCCAAGCCCTTTCATTCAGGATAGTCAAGGTTTTCCAATACCGTTCAGCAGCATCCTGATTTGACTTCTACATTCTTGTTTTAAATTAACATTACAGTGCTGTTCAGCACCAGCAGGGTTTGAAGTTGTAATACCATCTGTGGCAGTTGCACTTTCTCATGGATGGAGTTAAAGTATCACAATATATTCTCAGCATTCACACTTGTTTCTTAGTCACTTAAAAAGGTTGCAGCTGCACTGAAAATTAATTCTGCACAGCACACTAGGAGGGCAACTGAACTACTTGTACAATTAGTCAAAGCATAGTGAAAACTTCCTGATATTAGTATATGTGGGAGCCTTTACATGTGGCTAGAGCTTTGTCTGACATTTAATGATACCACCTTATCAGGAGAGGAACTAACCCTACTAGTCTAGTACTTAATCTGCTAGACTTTAGTGATGAAAGAATTACACAAATAGGTTGTCCAAGACAAAAGAAGTGAACACTAATGAAAAGCAGTAACTCAGCTGAAATGAGATGGAACTAGAACTGTTGGTTCTGCCTAATCTCTTGATTACAAATCTAAGAGCTGGATCTTGTCAATGTGCCCACTGATTTCATGGCCTCACTTTCCCAAGATCCTAGATTTGCACACTGACAGCATTTTACAGGGCCTGTTGCCCTGTGGAGGCATTGTTCAAAAACCAGAAGAGAAGACTGTACAAGCTGAAGCTGATTGGATGCATACAATGCACTGGAATGAGGAAAATGGGATTTTCTTCACAGACATAAGTCCCGATAGTCATCATCACCACTCAAAGAGAGCTACAGCGTACAGCGTATCCTTGTAAAGGATTGGTTCCATATTCTTTCCACCTACTCCCCCAGCCTCTCTTCCCATACCCCCAGAAATAAATGTGTAATCTCACAGTTTTCAGAGTGCTTACAAGGGATGCTTGTGAAGTATCATTTCAGTGTCAGAAGAGAACTGATTTTCACTGATGAGATACTGTCTTCTTAAGGCAGTGCAGTCTAGCAAAAATATACTAAATGTTTCTGTTGCTCACAGCTTGTGCAATGGCTTTTCTTCAGTTTTTTTTTCACCCAGCCTGGAATTCTCAGTCTGTGCTCACACAGGATCTTTGCACTTATATCAGATTTTCAAAGAGAGAAAACTGGAAGTTCAAGCTGACACTTGGTAAAGGCTACATGTAGGTACCTATTTATTTCCCTGTTCCAACAGATCTCAAATGGAGTGTTTGTACAGAATGTTTAAAATGTGTACAACTACCCAAAGCCTGCACAAAAAGACATTTAATGCTTTCAAAAGAAAATTTCATCCCAGCATGTTTGTAATGAGTGCAAACATACTGATCCTGTGAATAGGCCATCTCAGATGGCTCTTGCAACACTGGCTTCATTGTTACTGTAATTAAAACTACAGAACAGGATTCAGGGAGATAAGCTGCATATTGATTTTTTACTAACACCTTGATAACGTTTTTGGCCACTGTGCGATCTTTGAGAAAGTCAGAGGTGGAAAATTACAGCTTGTATTGAAAAATCACTGCTGGTGGCTGAGACCAAAGGATTTTGGAAAGAGACCAAGTGACAATGAACGAGGAGACCTGGTGCATTCAGGCTTTTTCTCACTCATGTACGTAGCTGTTGCCTGTATGACCATGAATATTCATTCATAAAGGCTCCTTCATTAAACTCAGTGTAGCATTGTCCAGGTGTCAGAGAGGCAGTAGTAGACGGTATATAAAGCTGTAGTGGCCATAAGTTGCTTGAACCTCCCATTGTGAACCAGAGTGCAGCACAAGTATAACCACAAAACCACACTGTAGTTACAGCAACTGCTGTGATAATCTTTTGAGAGGTGGAATGAATGTGGTGCTATTTTGCTATTCGCTCCAAGGTCTCCCTCAATGATAATGGTTTGATTTTGCTTGGTTTGGCTGGCATGGCTGTTGGACTCATGCTGGCAAAGTCAATTTGACCCTGTGAGACTTCCAATTCCTAAGTCTCTGCTCTCCCTTGGTCCTAGTAACACTGCCATCATTCAGTATTCATTCACACTACATATTCATAGCTTAAAAATAACAAAAACACAGAAACACCTTGATAATTTTTAACTCATTGTCTAATTAATGTGTTCTCCTAGAGAACAGTAAAATAATTAAAATACTTTTGGTAAAATTTGCTCCCAAAACAATCCGAATAATAAAATGTTAGCTTGTCTTAAATATAATTAACACATCATTTAGATTAAACTAGATATTGCACATTAATTAAATGGAAGTTAATTATTCAAACAGATTTATGGAGCATTAGCAGATATCTACACATATAACATCTCTCAAAAACATTTTAATCTTTACTAAATGCGTTGTAAATATATCACTTAGAGGTCTCTTCTAGCTTTTCTGTTCAACTGACTTTCCTCACCTCTGGGAAGTAGAAGCAGCCAAAAATATCTTATTTTTATAGGTCATTTTATTTAATGTGGTCTAACAGACAAAATAATGGACTCTGTGTCTTCCCCTACTTGGTTTCCTTGGTTTACTTACCTTTACTTGGTTTTTACTTGCCTTTTGGTTTCCTCATCTGTGAAATGGAGGTCATAATGCTTTGCTATGTAAAATGCTGTGAGGCTAAAGATAACAAAATGTTAAATAAAAATTAAGCATTATTTTTACAATGCATGCAGAAGAAGAGGTATTACAGTACCAACAGTACCAACTGTCATCAGCAGTATTGTGTTCAGTCTCCCGTATATATATTGAAGTACAGATCATATTGTATACAAAGAGACTAAGGATGAGAGAAAGGAATAGTGTCCTCCTTATTTTACATCTGGGGCTAAAGTTTCATGACAATACTCAGGGCAAGGTCTACCTCCTGCTTGGCCAAAAAACCCCAACAGCAACCCTGGTTTTCGTCTAAAACATGGGGAGGGGTGATGGCACCATTTCTTTGATCATGGCTAGACCAGGTCTCATGACCTGCCTCAGAGGCATACCATTCTCTATTTTGAGTCTCAGGGGCCATACCTTTGGTCATTGTTAACTGGAAAGCTTTTCTGTGTAGTTCATCAGATGGTGACGTTACTAATCAGTGTCGTTTAAAATTAGAGAAGATGAAGATACTCTGCATGCTGTTACTGCTCTCTGAAGTTAGGCCATGTCTAATCTTTCTTAAAGTAACTGTAACTCTCTAAAATACATGTTCATAAGAAAATAATATTTGATTACTGCAAAATAGCTGTCCCTTCTGTTTTCACCTTTTCCCTTTCTGAATTGTAATACATTTATGGAATCAAACTGACGCTATTAATTTCAAGTGCTTATATATTGACTTTCTTGTGCAAAATGGAATAAACAGAAGCAGAGGTGTCTCCTAGCCCACCAATTAGAATCCTGAAAACGACATGAGTGAATCAATCAGTCACTTCCAAAAGCTTCCATTTGAAATAAATAAAAAACAACTTGCCAGGTTCTTTCATGATGTTTTCCAGTCAAAAGAGAGTTGCATATTTGATGGCTATTTCCTGCGCGCAGATAGAGGAAAGACAAATCTGCATTAAAAGATATCAGATCTTTTGCTGTCATGCTGTCAACTGCTCTCCATGCTTGACATCCTCATGAGACTACATCTGTAGGCCTTACACCAATGTAATTTTCAAAAATACATTACTTTCCAGTATTGTCTGTTATTTCAGCTGTTTTTGTAATGATCAGTTTAGTTTCTTCTGTAATATTTCCTGTCAACTTTCTTTCCATCTCCAGAGAGGTGTAGGTGGTAAGATTTCTCTTGCCTTTTCTTAGGTTTTTCTCTCTTTAGTTGAAGCAGAACAATATTCATTACAAAAAATAAAATACCTAAAATGATCTGGCAGAAACTGTGGATTTGTGTACTGTGGGAAAACTCAGAACTACAACAAGCGACTCCTTCTGAGGAATATCAAGAAAAGAACTCACAGAAATAAAACTATTTTGTTTTAAATTTCCCCAAATGAAGTGGAGGGAGCAGCCAGCCAGCTGCCTCTGATCCCCTGAGCCGCCCCGTTCCCAGAGCACCCCATGAATTTTACCTAGGGAGTAAGGAAGTAACGTTTGCCAAGGTGCAAGAGAGATCCCTCCATCCTCTACACACTTCTTCCACACTCATCACGGAAGAAGCATCTTGCAAACTGGTACCTTTCAGCTGCAGCTGAGGTAACCTACACTCTGCCTTGACAGTCCCACAAGGCTCAGGGCTTCCAGGCCACCTTTGGGTTCTGGGGCCTGAGCAGCTTGACAACATTGTCTTAAAGCTGTGATAAAAAGGGTGAATAATTGGCTGAAGGGTCAGGCTTAAAGACTTGTATTAAATGGGGTTACAACTGGTAACACACTAGTGGTGTTCCCCAGGGCTCCATATTAGGGCCAGTTATCTTCAATATTTTTATCAATGACCTGGACACAGGAGTGCACACAAAGTAGGTTTACCAACGATACTAAATTTGGAGCCATTGATTCTAGAGGAGCCATTGATTCTAGAGAAGCCTTACAGAGAGATCTCGATAGATTAGAGCACCGGGCAATCACCAACCATATGAAATTTAACAAGGACAAATGCTAGATTCTGCACCTGGGACCATATAATCCTGAATGTATGTGTAGACTGGAGACAAGAGGCTGGAGTGCAGCCCTGCAGAAAAGGACCTGAGGGCTTTGGATGATGGTAAGCTCAATACAAGTCAACAATGTGCTCTGGCAGCCAAAAGGTTCAACCATACCCTAGCGTGCATTAAGCATGGTATAGCTACCTGGTGAAAAGAAGTGATTGCTCCACTTTTACACTCAGCATTGGTGCAGCCTCACCTTGAGTACTGTGTGCAGCTTTGGGCTCCACAATATAAGAGTAATATAAAAGTATTGGAAGGGCAATTGGACGAAGGGCAACAAAGATGGTGAAAGGACTAGAGGGCATGACTTAGGAGGAGTGGCTGAGGATACTTGGTTTGTTCAACTAAGAGAAGAGGAGAGTGAGAGGTGACCTCATTGCTGTCTACAGCTTCCTCATGAGGGGGAGTGGAGTGGGAGGTGCTGATCTCTCTGTTGTTCAGTGATAGGATGCGAGGCAATGGCTTAAAGCTGCATCAGGGGAAGTTCAGATTGGATATTAGGAAAAGGTTTTTCACTGGAAGGGTGGTCAAGCCCTGGAACAAGTTCCCCAGGGAAGTGGTCACGGCCCCAAGCCTGCAGGTGTTCAAGAAGTACTTGGACAACGCTCTTATATACACAGTTTAACTTCTAGGTTGCCCTGTGTAGTGTCAGGAATTGAACTTCATGATCCATGTGGGTATCTTCCAACTCAGGGAATTGTATGGCTCTATGATTTTGTGATACCAGCAGGAGAAATCCTGTCAGTTGGCAGGATGAAAACTGAGGTTTCAGCAGGATCTTGCCCTGTTAGTGCAGTGAAATTGGAGAGACGTTCTCTTAAAATATTTGATGCTGGTAAAACTACAAGTTTATGGGCACTGCAAGCCACTGGAATTTCCCCAGCAACAAGACAAGCTGCATCTACTTTCAGTCTTTCACTCCAGAGCCTGGTGTAAGTAGTTTTTGTACTAGCATCATCACAGGAATATATATATATATATATGCACACTCACACATATGTATTTGTATGTATGCACGTATTAATTATATTAAACTCGATTTATCATCCCTAGAGCAATACCAGCTTATTCATATCCTCATATGGGAAAAGGTATGCAGGGATAAAACACCACCAAGTAGTAGTTATAGGTGGAGGGGCAGCATGGCTTTGTGCTTCACAGGAAGCCAGGAAAAAGAGATCTTAGATGCTGACATATTTGGGGTTTTTTTCCCATCTGATATAGCTGCTCTGCTTATCTGCACAATGTGGAGCTTTCTCTTTACATTTGTTTCTTTAGCTGGGTTTTTTTTGTTGGTGGTGGTTTTGGGTTTGTTTTTTTTTTTGTTGGTTTTGGGGTTTTTTTTGTTTGCTTTGTTTTGTTTTGTTTTGTTTTTCTAGTCTAGTTTGTAGCCCTTGTCATTGCACTCCTTTATTGACACTTACAGGTTTCAAGTTGTGTCTCTGAACTATATGAGTCCCAACTGTAAATAAAAACATAGTTCATTTGTTTTCTACGAGGCTCATTGAAGCTGATGGGACTTTTTACAGTGAGTTCAGTGGGAGCTGGAATAGGCCCCATTTGTACTGAGTTAGTTTTCCCTGTAGTCCAGTTTCTAAGTAACATTTGTGAAAAAAATACTTCATGGAAAAAGTGATGGCATAATAATGCAATTTGCCACACGTTTATTATATCCAATAGAACAACCATGTAGTTGCAACGTTATTACCGTGAAATGCTTTTATTTCACAGTAACTATAAAGTAACCTTATGTTCCCTGTATAACCCCTTTCTCTCTTGCGCACAGGCTCATGTGATAGCATAACTGAAATCTTATTTTCAGACTTGTGCTTTCCCTCCTTTGTAGATTGGAACTGCAGAGTACCTAACAAAGAATGTCCCTAATTTTTTTTTTTGTGTGTGTGTGTGTGTGTGAGAGAGAGAGGTCATATTTTCAAACACATTCTTTCTCTGCCCAATTTACCTGGACATTTTTGTAATTTGTAATAACATTTTTGTAATCCCTTAGTCAGGGTTCCATTCAATCTCTTTTCTTCCTGTAGATATATTAGAGGTCCATTATTTCCTTTTACATGTCACTTTTGCAATTACAAAATGATCAGAATTCTTAAGGAAAATTATGTCCTTCATCTCATAATTTCCTATGTTTCTTTCTGGTTTAAGAGACTATAGAATGTAATAGCAATAAGGGTCAAGTGGACTGAAAATGCAGTATTAGAGCATGATAACATTTCTATACAGCTTCAATGCTCTATACAATTTAAAAATCAATATCTTACCTTTAGAAGTGTAGCTTAGTTAAAAAAGACTTTAAGACTGCTTGTATCTATATGATTTTCTTAGAATACCTATGGATCAGAAACGATCCCATCTGCATATTATTTTTTGTGTTGTAATAATGCTAAATTTCCTAGTTTATGTTAGATTTCTCTAAAAGTCTTTTACATGTTATAAACACATTTCTTATGTATGTTAATGCCTATGTTGAAACTTACTTCCCTTATAATATTTTACCTTTTTACCTTATTTTTTCTTTTACCTTATGTATCATAATTATTTCTATCCTGTTCTTGGGGGCACGATTTTTTATTAGTTTTTGCTACTTTGCAATAGAAACTCACTCCACTAGGTAATTATTTATACTGTTTACATTTAACACCTTGGATATTTATTTTTGAAACCTTTATATTGTTATTGTTCTATAGCATCAGCAACTTATAAGGAAAATTTAAAAATAAGACATTATTTTAGTATTTTACAATACAATACAATAACCCACTTCTTTGGTATTTTATTTGTCTGGAAGGGGAGAGCTGGGGGACAGAATATACCTCCAGTTCCAACCTGGGCCATAGCCTTCTGGTTTGACGAATTTTCCAGGGTATGCAAACGCTGATTTGAACACCTGGAAAAGTGGAGGTGGGCAGAGGGTCTAGATTATTAATATAATCACTCATTAATTAATCAAAACTTGGGAATCTGCTCTAGTAATTCCTTCTTTTCCTTCAACAGACTCATTTTAAAGTAGCCACAACTACACATAGAGAAAGTATAGGAGAGCTGGAGCTTTGCTACTGAGGGTTACGTTGGAGCGTGAGACAAGACAGTTGCAGAAGCAAGACTTCAGACACAGAAAGATCAGACAATGAAGTACTGCTGCATTTACGCTGCTCCAAAGTTAGGCCACCACAGAATGACAGTTTTTCACATATAAGAGTTTTGAACTCAGGTTGCAGAAGATTAAGCTGGCCTTCTGATTTACACATCTAGATAATTTCTTATGAGCTTGCTCAAAGTCAGTTATTAAAACAGAGTCTTTAAAAATAATTGTTCAGATCATAAGCAAAACTTAAGAAAGAATATGTATTGCTGAATCCCCTGACCAACAGCTCTAACTCCTTAGCATACGTGAAAATATATAAGCTTCTCAGGACATGACATTGCCAAGGCACAATGTATTAAAATTTCCAAGGCCTCGTTCAGGCCCTTCCACGTCTGTGCCTTGACCTTCTTAATGCTATGTAACCATGGCAACACCTGGCCACCTTTCAAAACCTGAAGGTTTGGTATTTAATTCTCCACTGTGGTGAACCTCTTCACATGACTTGTGAAGATGAAGGAGATCTGTCAACAGCTCTCTGCATCAGCAGAACCCATAGAGGGACATGAACCAGAAGGGAAAGAGGGACACCAAAGGGGATAATGGGATAACAGCATGGCTATAGATATGCAAGAGCATTTTGACAGCATTTTTTCATAAAGCCATTGACCCGCAGGGCCAGCTAAGGTGACAAGAGAGTACCCAAGGCAATCAGAAATCCTGAGGAGAGAGCTGCAAACAACACCACACTGTGATTTGGAAAGTATTTGTCTATTTTAGCACTGAAAAAAATATGGATCGATGTAATTGGCAGGCAGCAGTGGAGCATAATGAAGCATTCTAATATTTACCTTAAATCTGCCTTTCAAAGTCAGTATGTATCTGTTGGCATTTACCACTAAGTAAATGATCCTTTATTCACAAGGCTGCAACCCCACTGAAAGCTTGACTTGCAAAAACCATCCTGGAAATCCAAATGTTAATTGACTTTTTAAAGGTGCACTGAGAAGGCAAAGAAAATTTAAGGCGCTGAAAGGACATGCTGAAAAACAAGTTATTTAGTTTACAGCTTGATGGAAAGAGCTCTTTACGAGACAGCTGTACAGGCCCAAAAAACAAAGCAGGTGGTAATGGCAGTGCAGGGGCTGGGTGGGAACTAGGACTCAGTTCCCTCAGAACCCGAGTACTTTACAGGCAGCAAGTTGGCTGGTTTCTCACATTTACTATTTGATGCTGTAAGTTTTTCTGATTTTGTATTTTTAAAGATGCTTTGGAAGGATGCATGCAGTAAATAATAAAATACCTCTTTCACAGGATGTTATACCAATGTAAACTCCAATGACAGAAAGCCCAAATATCAAGCATGAAGTATGTGATTGTTAAATTAAAGGATTAAAACGAGTACATCCTAGCTTTGGTATTTACTTACAACTGAATAAACTAAATAAATAACATGCTTGTTTTGTCTGCAAACAAAATGAATTAAGTGAAACAAGGCAGGCTGAATGGACACGTTGATGTCTCTGTTTTCCTCATTCTGGGAATAGTAACATACTAAGATAAATAACAAAAGTTTCTTGTTATGTTTAGCTATTTATTTGCTGAGCTATGATTTGTGATCTAAGGGGTTGCATAACAAATGATGCTTAAGCAGATCTACTCTGATTAACAAACTTTCTGTGCCGTACACACCCTCTGCATCTGATGCCCTAGAGCAGAAAATGAAATGAAATCTATTAGAGGAGGGAGAAAGACTTAAACCAGTTACTATATTTGTACTTTGGTCTCTAGCAATTGTTTTTTCTTCATGTCTAAGTAAGCTTTTGTAGTTAGATCCCTTTTAAAAGGATGCTTTCAACGAGCCATTATCACTACCCATAATGAAGCCAGGACCATATTGTTGCCTTTTTCTTCCTGAAGAGCTGCTCACAGCAAGGCACTCAGACAGTTAAGCCACCCACAATCACACCACAAATATTTGTTTATTGAGAAGGAAAAGATGGTCAGACCTACAAAACTGGGGTATGTATTATTAACATCAGCTTTGAAAGTAGTGTGGTCAAGCTATGGTAAATATCACTGGTAGTACAACATTGAAGAGTTTGGGAAGTCATCAACCAGTGCTTTAGATGTGAAACACATGACATAACCACAAGCTGCACTTTATGAAATCTGAAACTGTAACATGAGGAGTGACCTAATTTAATTCATGTGGTTCATGTGTTTGAAGTTAATAGACCCTTTCTTACTGGGGGGAAATAAAGCCTTTAATAAAATACCAGCCCTACCCTGCCAAGTCGTTTATCCTTGGGGATTAATTTTTTTCATATTGTGATTGATAATTCATGGATTCCACAGGGGTTTCCTGTACCTTTTACACATTCTATTTGAAGGGGTAATTAACTGCAAGTTTAAAATGCTTTCCTATCTGCAGGTGTAATGAGGGGGGTGGAGTCAGATTGCTCACATATGGTGTATCAGTTCTTCAGCCAGAGGCAAAAAGATGATGTTGGAGATGGAGGCATAGCCACCCTTTCTAATGCTTACAGGCAACATTCACCTGACATTGTTCAAAGGCTTGTTCTTGTAAAAGTATTTTATAAACTCTCTTTAATTGGTTTAGGTTTTTATGCAGATTTTAGGGTTTTTTTTCTGTTCTGTGTATTTCCCCCCAGAGAATTAAATGCATCAAAAATAACACCAGATGATTAGATTACCACCATCAATTTTTAAAACATTTCTTCAGGTTTCCCAGCCTGGTATTATAGGTCTTTTAACTCAGCTACCAACAAAAATTAATATCAACTATGTCTCCTCCTTCCTTCACAGTTGTGATTTTCTATCCATCAGCCCTTCTCTGGTGTCATGTAATTTCTGTTGGTCTCAAGACAAACATTTGACTTTGTTCTGAATCATAATGAAAATTCAAACTACCTAACATTTCGTTTCAGCATTTGAGATCAAACCAGAATATTTTGCCATTCCAAACTCAGAACATTTTACTGTAATAACGTTAACATGTTTCCAAACTGGTTTGCGGTGTCATGGGAGTATTATTTCCAGTTTCTTGTGGCTTCTACTTCCCTGTGGGCTTGGCAGAGCAGGTTACATGTTGTACCCTTTGGGCAAAAAAAGTTTCACCTTGTTTTTCCACATGAAAATTTTTTACAATTGTTAATATGGAAGCTTTCCTGTACAGAATTTTGATTTGGGGAACACTTTTTTTCCGCCCAAAAAGCACTTCCATAGGAAGTGTTTCAGTTGTTGCTGAGCCGTGCTCATACAGCATCAAGGCCTTCTCTGCTTCTCACACGCCCTGCCAGCAAGCGGGCTGGGGGTGCACAAAAGGTCGGTAGGGGACACAGCCAGGACAGCTGACCCCAACTGACCAAAGTGGACATTCCATGCTATGTGACATCATGCTTAACAATAAAAGCTGGGGGAAGAAAAAGGAAAGGGCAATGCTTGGAGTCACAGCACTTGTCTTCTCAAGTAAGTGTTACACATGATAGAGCCCTGCCTTCCTGGAGATGTCTGAACACCTTCTTGCTGATGGGAAGTAGTGAATGAATTCTTTATTTTGCTTTGCTTGCACGCATGGCTTTTGCTTTGCCTAGTAAACTCTCCTTATCCCAACCCATGAATTTTCTCACTTTTATGTTTCCAATTCTCTTCCCCATCCCACTGGGGAGCGGTGAGCGAGTGGCTGTGGTGCTTCATTGCCGGCTGTGGTTAAACCACAACGTTGTCTCAAAATACTTGAATTACAGCCAAAACTTTTATCTTTAGATTCTTCATTTTTCATCGAAAAGACAATTTTTTTGATCAAAGTTTGCCAGACCCTGACAGAATATGCAATCAAGGATGGAGGAAAAGCATGAGGACGCTGAACTGGAAGAGCCCTCCCCTAGTTTCTCGTGGGCTCCTAGAACCATGAAAAAGTCTAAGTGGCAATCAGATATCTGACCAAAAGTCTTTACATTTTATGCCCCCTTCAGGTCACTAGAAGGTATTTAAGTGCAGGTTGATTTTCTTCCTGAAGCATCTGAAAAACTCAGCAGTGAAAATACAACAAGAAGTCAAAAAAAAATTTATAGACAAAATACGCGTAAACAAAAGAAAACACAGAAGGGAGGAGGCAAAGTGATCACCTCTGATGTAAGGTTGTTTCCTAGGACCTAGTGAAAGATATTATTAGGGTAGACATGAGGATGTGACGGTCTAGCAGTTCAAGCACAGTCTCTGTGTGGGAACAATACCATATTACAGGCTGCACTCTACTGATTGATGAGGAATCAAATTCTGATTGTGGGAGGAAGCAAGTCAGGCATGCTGACCATGATGTGAAAGGATTGTCCAGGGACATGGAGACTCGAGCTCCTCCCAACAGGGCACTTGGAGAACTCTTATCACCTCGTACTTCTCTCATCTGCTCTTGAAGCTTCCTTTTCATTTGGTCTACATCTTCCAACTCTAAGGCATAAGGAGATCGTGATATATGTCTTATAGGATCAAGAACAGGGACAGAACCTTATAAAGCTTTTATGAATATTAACTTGCCAAACTAATTCTCCTCCCTTCCTCCCCAATAATTACCATTACAATGAAAACATTTGTATTTTACATAATGATGTAATGCCTAAATGACTAGGCAAACAGGACTTTCAAAAGCAAACCTCTTAGGATGAGAAAAAGGAACATAACCTACAATAGGTTTGTTCCTGAAAAGGGCTTTTAAGGTAGGAGAAAAGCATGTGAAATTTGATGTCACAGGAAATCAAAATAATTTAGTAATTTTTGAGAAAACCAAAACCTTATAATTACACAAATCTTCACAACATTACAACACAGGTCAGCCTGGTCAGTACTTTGCCACAGAGCTCTCAGCAGTGGTTTTATTAAATTATTTTCTCATTATGTGTAAAGAGAAGCTCAGTAGTTTTACAGGTTCCGTATATCACTCTTTGGAATGAAGTACATTCAAATTACTTTTAATAATTTAAGACAAGATCAGTCTTCTAGTAAGGAGATATAACTCTTGATAATCCAAGTTAACTATTTCCAATGAGTGCCTGACACATTATGAACTGTAAACATAGCTTCTGCCAACTTCCCTGACTTCCCAGGATAATAAGGTATTTTAATTGGCCTTTTTCTTCCTCTTCAGCACTAAAAATTCAGCTCCTCACCCTAGGTCTTGCTATTTTTTAATAAGGTTTCAATAACTACACACAGTCTTCGTACACAAAGAAACCTACAATCGTTTGTCAGTGTTTCCAGGCACTTTACTGATTGCACTGCACAATTCGAAACACACAGTGGAACACTTGGTTCTCCTGTCACAGGTCACAGTGGCTTTGTGTGTGTGTGTGTGTGTGTACATATACACATACACATATGAACATATACAGTTGTACATGTATATATGTGTGTGTGTATATATGTGCCAGTCAAGTGGAGATATAGAATCCTTGCAGTCATGAAGAGCCCTCTTCTGTACTGTTGAGAACAGAGCTCGCTTCACTGTGTCCTGCATCTAGGATCAAATATTTGCTGAAGGCCTAAATCCTCCAACAGAGTGGGTTTTCGTGGCACTCAATGCAAAGGGCACAGCAAAGGCCTCCTATGAAAAGGTGAACATTCCTCAGAAGTAACAACAGAAAATAACTTCCCTTGAACAGTAAATGAGTACTTCGGTTAGTATTATTCAGATACTATTAGGATAGTATTTTCAGACCTCTCCAAAATATACATTCATTCAACAAGCATACATCAACAGACGACAAAGCAGAGTGTGCACATACTACAATGATTACTCTGATCCAAAAGCATTGAGGTAGCATCGCTTCGGGTCAAAACACCATTGAAGGTCCTTTCCATATAGTTCCTCAAAAAGCAATTATCTTAAAAAGTCCTCCTGTTCTAACTGGAAGTTCCAAAGTTCAGTTTCTCCCACTCATGCTTTCTCTAAGCTATATAATTTTTTCCCTTTTGTGCATTACACAGGTAACTGATACTAGCAAAAGATGACAGATTAGCAGTCTCTGAAAGACGAAAGACCTCTGTCTGGGCACATAATGGGCCACATCCTGATTTCTATTCCACAGTCCTGAATTCATGTTCATGTGCTTGAAGACCAAGCTGCAGGGGTAGTCACTAACCTGAGAGACTAATTAACCTCTACAGCCATTTTTTTCAGCCTGTCTTGAGAGGCTATCAGCAAGATTTTTATAAGCATTTCGAGTGGTCATGGTTTTATGATTTATCTGATGAAAGTAAGAACCAGTCAAAACACCTTTGATGGAACAGTTTTATATCACAAGATGAAGCTTTATCAAATTGATTTTTTTTTTTTTTCCAGTGGAACATGCCAATTTCTATTAAGTTTTATATGGGGATATGTCAAAATGAATAATGTGAAGTTTTGTATTTGATTTTGATGAAGTAAAATGTTTTGGTTTGACTTTATTATTTTTGGGGAACCATAAAAGACAGGACTGGAAAGATCTAGTCCCTTAAGCATGTTCAGCTACATCAATGTCACTTTCTGCTATGCCACACTCAGAAAAATCCTTCCTTTTGGCTGTGAACAATGGTAAATTCTCTCTGAGTAACAGTTACTTCCCATCTTTGCACCGTTTTACTGATGTATCACCAGAACAGTACTTCCCAATTTAGCTTATCACTTGGTCACATGATTCCATACCCAATTATTGTTACCTTCATTGCTGGATATAATTGGATACCTTAGTATTCAACTATTACTACCTTTCCCATTTATAAGTCCTATTACCATCTTGCAGGAATGATTTGACTCCTGATTTGTTTGTTTGAGTTTGTTCCTGATTAATGCACCAAATGTCTGGCTCTGTTAGTCATCTTCAGGTTATTTTTCAGATGTTTATGAGCATTTTGATTATTTGTTCCAAGCTACACTGATCTGGTTCTTGCCTAGATCTTCATTTTAAGGACATTCTTTCTTTCTTCAATCTCCTTTGAAATTTGTATTTTTAAAAAAGGGAAGGGAAGGGAAGGGAAGGGAAGGGAAGGGAGGGGAAGGGAAGGGAAGGGAAGGGAAGGGAGATCGGGAGAGGGAAAAGGNATGAGCATTTTGATTATTTGTTCCAAGCTACACTGATCTGGTTCTTGCCTAGATCTTCATTTTAAGGACATTCTTTCTTTCTTCAATCTCCTTTGAAATTTGTATTTTTAAAAAAGGGAAGGGAAGGGAAGGGAAGGGAAGGGAAGGGAAGGGAAGGGAAAGGAAGAAAAAAGCTTTCTATAAATTCTATTTTAGAATCTGCTTCTTTTAAATTTTTCTTTCTCATCCTCTTAACGGTACAGAGTTGAGACTTCTTTTGAAGATGGGTAAGAATCAGCCAACTCACATTGAATTCAATTATTTTTGTAGGGTTAGGGTCGATTAATAATCAGAACAGAGACAAGAAGCAGAGACTAGTGAGAAGAAACGATACTGTAACTGTCTTGTTTATTTAAAAAAAATAGCTGAAAACTGAAATCAGGGCGTTACTTATATTTTTTTTTTCCATTCCGTTTGGCTATTGTTTTGTTTCCTTAGCAATAAACCTCATTTGGTTTAGCTGCACAGACTTCCAGACCCTTGTTCCAGATCAGATTGCCGTCATATGAAATGGGGGACATTTTCTATTATCTTGTACATAAAAGAACTATTTTTGGATTTGATATATACACAGTTATTTTTAAGCCTTCAGTACTATAAGGCTAGAGCTATAAAGCTATAGAAGAACAGCAAACTGAAAATATTGACAATGATGGGAAAGACCCCAGTAGTACTGTTTTTTTTAAACCCAGGTACTCCACTTAGAAATGTGCCCCAGATATAAAAGGCCAGTCCTCTCAACAAAGACATTAGGAAGCATCTCTGATGAAGTCCAAATTATAGAATAATGAGTGCAAGATCAACTAAATGTATTATACACTAATTTTGGCAATGCTATTTTAAAAAGAAAATAACAAGAGACACCCATTAACAATGAGCTCAAAGGGTCTCATTTTCAAAGCACTGAAGCACAAGGCCACTTGCAAAAATATAAGCCCAATTACATGCCTAATCTGCATGCACAATTACTGTGACTTCATGTGACGCTCAGGTATTGAAACTCAACTGACCATTTTCATGCACACAACCTGATTTGCATTTGCAATCACAGTAAATGTACATTCAGATTAAGTGTGTAATTATGCATGCATTTTTGCACATGGCCCTGAGCTTCTAATATTTGGAAAAATCAGACCCTGAAGGCTGCATTCCTCTCTTGAATGCACAGAACTCCCACTGAATACACAGGACTCCCACTGTCCCATTAAAAGGGTAACCAAGAGCAGAATGTGCTTCCATATGTTCTCACAGCACCCACCTTTTATAATTAATTTTTTCTTATATTGAAAATCTAGCCCATACCCAGAAGTTTGTCTTTAAATAATGAAATCCTTTAACTGCATCACTTATCCAACCTGCATTGAAATAGACAAGCTATTTATCAACTCCTTGAAGTGGAGTTTACAAATTGAAATGCCAAGACATACTTAACTAATGCTGAGAACTCAGCACTACAATACAATGAACAATAAAACGCTCTTGTACTCCAAGGGTCCTTTCTTGGTCTGTGCTTCATATTCATCCATGGGAACAAAAGGAGGAGGATAAAAAGAATCTGAAAAAGGAAACTAGAAGGTAAAGATGAAAATGAGAAAAAGCAACGGACCAATTAAGGGGCGAAGGGGAATGATACTCAAATAATAGAGCAAATAACCTTTGATGGTCTAGTAGGGAGCAGAAAAGAAGACAGGCAGGAAATCAGAAGAAAAGTCTGCAGAGCAGGACTGGAATTTTATATTCAGGACTCAGCTGCACAGATTAAGAAAGTCAAACCATGGAAGATAAAAGATGGCTAAACTCAGTGGGGCTTAACTATATGTGATAATAGTATTAATATAGGAGACACTTATGGAGTGCTTTTCAGCCGCAGGCCTCAGAATTCTTTACATAAATGGATATTATTGCTACCACTCTACAGAAAGAAGACACAAGGCACAGAGAGGTTATATCACATGCTAAGCACCAGTCAGAAGCCAAGAAGTAGAATCTAGGTTGCTTACCTTTCTCTCCAGTTTTTCTGAAAACCCTTAAAGAAGGAACTACAATGAAAGCCTAGTCCTTTGTGCACAAGCATTAGACTACCGCAAAATAGCGAGTTTCTCCACAGAGGAAACTTGTGTGGCCACAGGGGAGACAAAAGGATTTTTTAAAATAGGAAATTCTAAGCTGTCACCTCATAGAAGTTGTTAAGGTGTTTCAGAGACAATGCTAATGTTCAACTGTTCGGCTGTTCTGTAAAGAAGTAGCTTCAAATTGTCATCCCTTTAAATAATTAAAAATGTTTGTGTGGAAGGATATATCTGTTATCAGTATTTATGTAAATGTACCCAGCTTAGAATTCATGCAATTTAGATGGTCAGCTTTAACAACAGGCATATAAAGAGAATTGTTCCTTACTTTTTAAGAAATGTTTCTTAAATCCTAATATATCTGTAATAAAGAACTGCACTGTCCTGTTAAAATGCTGTTTATATGAACCCGTAATAAACACCAATTGGTGTTTGTGCAGAGTATCTGTTAATGGAAGTGCATTTTACTTAGGCTGAAGTATTGAGAATCGCTTCCCACCCAGTTTTTAAAAGTGAATCTCAAATGACTATATTGCTGTGCGTTTAAGTTGTTACCCATGCTCATGACTTCCTATGCAAGGGGGCGAAGTCCAGGTGAACATTTCAAAAAAGGGCACAATGACCCCTTTGCATCTGCTCTACCTGCCTTCTAGGAGCAGTCCTTTCCTAACATGTAAAAAAGTCTGCATAGAGACCATGCACTTACCATGTGTAGAGAAGTGGTATTTGGGCATGGGCACGATCATGCTCTCTGATCCCTACAAGATTACCATCATCTCTATCCCAGCACCTTCGTCTACAGGAACCCTTGGCATGACAGCAATATATTAAGATAACAAAAGGAACCAGAGCCATGCTACCAAGGAAGATGAGAAGCCAGAGAGATTGCCAGAGCAGGACACCTATAGGATACAGCTGCCATTTCCTTGAACAACTAGATCCATTCAGTGCCCTCAGTAACATCTTCCTTTTGAGAGAAGCTCCAAGTCACAAACTTGAGTCAGTGATGTGCAGGGATGTTCTTAAGCCCTCTGTCTCCTCCTGTAGAATAACTGTATCCTAAAACACATTACCATTCCCAAACAGTAGTGACAACAGAATTTGCAACCAGGAGTGGTGCTGTAGCGACAGCGGCAAAAAGAAGCATTTTAAAACTCTTATTTCATTGAGGGGAGTCCCACGAGTATAGGCATACCACATCTTTTGATCCGAGACTCCAGATCTTAGCTCTGGAAACCCTTTGAGAATCCATTATGGGGATGGGGGAGAAGTGTACAGTATCACACTGATAATTGTCTGTTGCATTAGATAGCACTGACCAGGAAGTTCTCTTCATTGCCTCTTAATTTATATTTAGAGTATATTAACATGTATATATAACAGGGTCACCTGTTGGTTCTACAGTTATGCTGTGCCTACTAACAATAGGAGTTTCTGCAATACAGATACAACGCTGACAGTAACTGTCAAGTTTTCAGTAGTCAGCAATAGATATTTTTAGCAGCCTAAAAGGATGTCTTCTGGGGAGTGGGAGAATTTGCATTATTTCTGTAGTTTTGACCCTCCAGCAGAATGTGAAAACTGTCATAACTCTTAGATCAAAATGTGGCTGCAGTGTAAATGTCAACTTCTTATTCACCAAAATTTGCATGTAGTTCACTTAGAGGCCTGACTTGGAGAGCTGATAACAAACACCTGGCACTGATCATGTCCACAGAAAAGTCAGAATCAACTCTGCCTACTACTAATATACTTTATTTGGGTAGAAATTGCCTCAACAAGAGTGCAGGTGTGAGGTGGTAGAACTGACTACATCTTTCCCTACTCCTGCTTCTACCGGACGTAGTTCTTCCTGAGCATGGAATTAAAAAAAGCACAGGTATCACTCATGTTGATAGTCTTGTTGTTCTGCTCTGTGGTGGCACAATATATTTCAGAATGGCAACGGGCAAAGTAACATCTGCAACAGTGCTGAGATGGGATGAGCTCTACAAAATGAAATAGCTCTTTCCCATGTTCGGTTACACTGAACACAACACAAAAGTAAATACAAAAAACACACGAAAATGCTTCACATTGGGTCATATTTGTTAGAGTGTTGAACAGAATTAGGCTCTGAACAGCAAGGATGTCAGGAAAGAAACTCCTTGACTAAAGGAACCTTCCACAGTCTCATCTATTGCACGGAAAAAAATACCTAGGAACGAGAAGGATTTTCACAGGGAAATAAGAAATATCTACTGCATTTTTGAGAGCCTTTTAACAAAGGCTCTTTTAGTTCCCAGTGTGAATTTTCTTAACCCTTGCTTTTGTGGGAGCAAGTTAGTCTGTGACTAGTATTTAAATATAATTTTTCACATAATATCTAAGCCTGCTTTCAAAACTTAAGTAGCAATTTAGTTACCTGGACTTTATTATATATTTCTGCTTCACATCTCACCTGTGATTTGAACATGTTTTGTCTTTCATTTCAATCCGGTTTCTATGACTCAAAACCCCATGCTAGACTTGAATATGGTAATAGAGGCAATTATGCCATTGAGTATGCAGCACTACTCTCAGGTTAAGGTTTCACACCTGGGTGTCATTATTCTCTCCCATATCAATTTATTATTTAAGGACTTATTATTTGAAAGCTCTTACAGTGCTCTAGCAATTAGAGCTGCAGAGATTCTGTCTGCAGTAAGTGTATTTATTTTGCTCTCCTAGCTTTTTGTGATAGAATAATTAAATCCGTTTATAATTCAGTTGTGGCAGACTTCTCTGAAACTGCCAATATCGCCCAGCCCCTCTTTAATCACCTGTAAGAAAAAAAAAATTAGGTGGGGTTCTGTATTATACATATACACACAGAACTAGGAAATAGAAGTGTGATAAAAAAACACCTAAATACTTTGATTTTGTTCATATTGGTATACCAAATTGATTTTTGCACTGGAAATACAACAGTTTTAGAAACATTACATAGTAGTTTACCAAGAAAATAAAATTCCCCAATTTAAAAACAGGAACAAAATTAATTTTACTTTACCAATATTAAATATGTGGTATCTATGTTATGACATTTACATTATGTTGTTATTCAAGCTAGCCCTGTGCATCACAACTCACAGGAAATCTAAAGTTTTTCGAGACAATCAGCTCAGGAAGTTTTTTCATTCAATGCAATTGGCACAAATAGCATATTATTTGCCCACTTAAAGCTGCAAAAAGCAGAATAACGTTTCTGCTTTCTCAAGATTGTATTTATACTTAATAGCACAAACCAAGCCTCTCCTCTTTTGTTGATGGAATGGCTACTTAGTAAAGACAGCAAGAGAAAGAGAGAAAAAAACCATGTACCCAGATGTACACACTTACGTGAAAATACGTGCATTCCTGTGCATGCACATATGCAGCAGTACACCTTCATGGGTATTTGTGTCTTCATGCTCAAAATGTTGCTAGAGCTTTCTTATTTAGGTGAACACAGGAGATCTTCAGAGAAATGAGCCCAAACTTAAGATCATCTCTAACGTAATGTAAATTAGTATTTGGAAAGGCGTCCAAATGTTCCTAGTTTGTAGATGGAATTGCAAAGACTAGTGGACCATAACAAGAAAAGAACCACAGATACTTTCTGTACCCTAACACTCATTGTCTGACGTATCACTTGTTCCATCTCTTATGTGTTTACCTCACCATAACTTATACCCACTTATTCAGGTATTATTTTCACTACCTTGTATGTCTAGCCTCAGAAACAGAAGCTCAGTAAGTTCATTTTGATTGCTGTAGGGTTGCTTGGCTAGGTCCAGATCTATTTAATTACGAACACGTGTGTCTTTTTTTCTTTACTACTTTGGATTCTATGTTCTTGTATTTAAAAAGTCAATAAAAATAGCATGTATATATTAAAAAAAAAAGAAAAGAAGGACAAAGGTAGACTGGGTGTGCAGTACCCTGTCAGCTTTTCTTCATCCAGAAAAATAAAAATAGAAATTTGAAAACTTGTGACATTTACCCTTGCAGATACTCTCTTGCCCTATAATACTCTCAGATCCCCTTTTCACCAGATCTTGAACTCCAGAAGTAGCAGAGATGGAAAGAAAGAAGAAAAAGCCAAACACGCCATTTCCACAGTGAAGACTATTTTCCTTGGATGGCAACACAAATCACAAATATAAAAATGGCTCCTTGCAGACTCTTCACAAAAGATAAGTGAACACTAAAGCATATAATTCAAGTTCATTTGGGATAAATAATGGAAGGTGCTATTATGGAAATACAACTACACAGCGAAATATCAGGAAATACTAGGAGGCAGTTTTCTGTTGCCAAACAGAAAGATGATTTTGTGCAATGTCTAAACTTGGAAATGGCAAGCATAGCAACCTTCACATCGTGTGTTAGAAGATCTCAAAAAATGTCAGGTGTAGTACACAACGTCCTTTGTCTTACAGGTCACACCCACCACATGTTTAATGGTACCATTCACCTCTTCACTGGTGCTGCTGGTCAAGGCCATGATAATTTACTATGCAGATTCTGTTATGCCTGAATGACATCTATCTATTTCAATTTTAGGACACCTGTCACTGTGGTATCTGAGTAGCAGCATGATATGCAGTAACATAGATGGCTCAGTTACATGATAATTTCCTTTAAGCATTTCAGCCATTTTGGAGTCTTTTTATACACTCTTCGGAAAGGGCAACATTAAAACTAATAGCCTTAAATTTTCTTCTGGGAATTATGTGGCTAACTGACATTTAGAAATGGACTTTCAGCAGTTTTATTTGAGCAAACCACAAGACCACAACAGTATAAAGTGATTAACAGAAGTGAAAGAGACCTCTGCCACAAAGCAACAAGTGACCCAAACCTTCAACAAAAATTCAAGAAAAATCTTAGTGAAGGTCAAACTATTTAAAACTTCCATTCCCCACCCTTTCTCATGTATTAATTTGTGCCAAAAAATAAATGTTAAAATAAAAATATCCTTTGCATTTCTGAAGATTATCTAGGAGACTTTTGACGGTATATGAATAGTTGCATAACTGTAAAGGCCATATTAAAATATCTATGCAGAAAAGAAAAGAACAGACTGCATATTTGTTTGAGTCATTGGTATTCAGAGAACTTTTATACCTTGAATTTCCTTATTTTAGCCATTTAATTAAAGTGTTTTTGTAATCAATAGAGACAAAAAGGCAGACCAATTAGTGATATTGTTTACCAAAGCAAAATGATAAATACAAGGGAGGAAGAATCCAGTGTTTATCTACCCATTCCTGAAGTAATGCTTTAAGTATAAGGAAAAGGGCTGGATTCATGAGCAGAATAGTATCCTTATATCACACTTTTGTCAAACCATTTAAAGATCAAATTAAAGTGGGGACACCCAATGAGCCTTCATATATTCCAGATTTTGGGTTGCTCTGTTTTTGATGCAATTCAAAAATAATTCTCTTCCCGCAGTGGTACCAACCAGACTTATACTGGGTGCAAACAACAACTAAAAGGTGAATTAAAAAGTATCGCACTTTGTCCTGGTTTGAGGTAAAACAAAACCAATTTTCTGTTCAGTAATTTTACTTTTTAGCTAAGCCTATTCTGGCTAACTGAACTCACTGAAATTAACAGCATATTGTGGAGACACTTCATTCTCAGAGTCATAAGACCTGATTATTTGTAATTCATACCAAGGCACGGTATGCAGAGAGGCTCTCACTTATACTTATTGCTATAACACCTGAGGGCAGATAACTTGGTTATATACCCCGTTGTAGGGTCGGAAGCAGAAAAGCGTAGAGGCGTCCCACCTGCAGGGAGGAGCAGACAAGGCAGGTGACCCAAAGGAAGGTGTCCCTGCCCACAGCAGGGGATTGGAACTAAGTGATCTTTAAGGTCCCTTCCAAACTAAACCATTCTATGATTCTGTGAAAACTGACCAATGGGGAATTCCATCCCATCTGCCTCATGCCCAGTATAAAAGCTGAGGGATGAAAGGGATCAACCTCTTTCTTCAGTGGCTGGTGTCTGAGGAGGACTCCTTTTATCTGCCTTTGATCTTGATCCGTGCGTTCCTGAGTCAAGATGCAGAACCCAGGTCCCATCCATTGCTGAGTCCAGTCTGGGACGTTCGTTGTGCCTGTTGGTCATGTGATCATCATCCTGGCGTCTTGATACAGTTTTGTATATATTGTATATATTTCATTATTTTATTTTTTATTATTATTTTAATAATTTATTAATGTCTTCATTAAAGTAGTTTAGTTTTTTCTAAACTCATAAGTATCTTTCTCTCTCTCCCTCCTGTCCTCGGAGAGAGAGGTAGTGGGAGACCATTTGTCATTCTTTTCAGTGGCCAGTTCAGCCCAAACCACGNATCATCCTGGCGTCTTGATACAGTTTTGTATATATTGTATATATTTCATTATTTTATTTTTTATTATTATTTTAATAATTTATTAATGTCTTCATTAAAGTAGTTTAGTTTTTTCTAAACTCATAAGTATCTTTCTCTCTCTCCCTCCTGTCCTCGGAGAGAGAGGTAGTGGGAGACCATTTGTCATTCTTTTCAGTGGCCAGTTCAGCCCAAACCACAACACACTTCCGTGTGAAATTAAAGAATCAGGGATTTATCGAATAGGCAACATAAGAGAAATATCTTGTCCCTAAGGAAATTCAGCCTGGAAGCCAAAGTCAGAACAAGACTTTTAGCATGGTAGGTCAAGATTTCTAGAAAAAATATTTTAAAAGTACTATCCCAGAATTAAACAGGGAAGCAATAATACTGAGCCACATTAATCCTTTCTAGATTTTCTGCTTTATAAAATGACAATTTGAAAGATTATTGCTTGTCAAGCCAGCGGCTGCATGCAATCATTCCTTGCACTGTCAGCTATCATTGAACAGAATATAGGAAATGAGATTCATAACTTCTGAATAGAAGTTTGTAAAAATTGTTCTCTAGCTTATACAGCAACTGAAAAAGCAGTACAAATAAGGTGTGCCGAAAAATCTGTAAAACTTGCTTTCTCTGTTTACATTTACAACTAAGTGGTTGCCAGTAAAAAGTATTTTTAAGTCTGGATTCCTGGAATAAATGTAGAGCTGGGGTTCCTCTTGGGTGGGGAGACTTCTCAGGCTGTACACCAGGAGGTGGTCAGCTCATGAGATAAAGACTAAAGTCAGATCAGACATTTGAAGAACCTTTTCTTTTGGAAAAAATAGTCTTTTGGCAGACTAAAACCAAGTAGTTTAATACAGTCTGTGGCAAGAACATATCTCTTCACAAGAAGACAGCTAGGAAATGATCTTTAGTTCTTGATAAAAGTGATAAAAATTTACTACCCTTGTTAAGATTGCCTTGCATTTAATTATTTTTGAAGTGTTTATGTTATGGCAATTGCTCTTGAACACCTGGTTCATTTTTGCTATGTGTAAATACTTAGCCCACAATTTCTTAAACTTTGAATTAATTAATTTCCCAGACAACTACTGATTTTATATGCAAAGCAGTTAATAGAGCAGTCTAACTTGACAGCCACTCAAATGAGCTACTAAATATAAAGGTGGTGCTCCTTTCCCCACTGCTGTCCCTTGGAGTGACTTCAGTGCCTCCTGGATTTCCTATGGCACCTGTTCTGAGTGCCAAATTCTAAAGCTAAAATAACCACACAGCTTAGGCAGGAATCAAGGAAATCAGCCAGGAACCTCTCGGGTTGTGACATGACAAAGCTGTGAGTTACTCTGTGCCAATTATTTTATTCAGCCCAACCTTTTGAAATAATTACCTGACTTCATCTGACTGGCCAATAGGTAGATACCGGGTACCAGGGTGGTAAAATGACAGTCCTCTTCCAAGAAAGACTTTCTCCTGATAGAGGACAACATAATGTGAAAAATAGGAAGCTGGCACATTATCCGTGAAACAAAATGAGTAAGGAGTGAGGCGGTTTTTCTCTTTTGGGTCAGTATTCTCTTCAGACAAATGAAAATGTTGTGTGATGCCAGCCCCACAGCACTGACCCCATCGAGCTGGCAAGATGCAAGAAAAGTAGTTTGGAAACATCAAGTTCTTAGAACTTTGCTAAGCTTCAGCCATATCATTCCTGTTGAATTCAGCAATGAAGTGATCAACTGCATAGGAACTACCACAATTTTTTTTTAACAGTTGGATATCCAGACACTTGTGAAAAATAAAGCCAACATTGATAAATTCTCAAGAGTGAAGGACTCTTATTCAGTAACGTAGCCGTTTGCATGTACACTCTTGTTTTTAACATACAAGCCCTCAGAGCACCTGTCACGATCTGACAAAATGGTAACGTTACAAACAGAATAAATCCCAGGATGGCAAGATTTTCAGCAGAATCACAGAACTGAAAAACTTTTGTTCCCACACACTTTGCATTTAATCTAATTCAATTTCTCTTGTAAGTCAAACAGCCTTATATACACTTCACAGTTCCATGTATACTCCTGCTTCACTGTATAAATGTAGTACTTAGAGAATTAACATTTAATAACAAAAGTAAGAAGCAATTAAATAAAACTGGAAAAATCCAGAGAGTATATTAACAATTTGATTTTTTTGTTTTAGAGTAAATGCATGCTAATAACAAATAACAGGAGCTTTGTGGTTTTGTATTCTCTAGGTACCTTCTAAACTTTGAGTTTCTCTCTTATGCACACTAAGATTGAATTAGATACTCTTCTGTGTCATTCAGCTAAACAAGTTTCATGACCTTAAGTTTCCTGTCAGTTCTCATCCATTTTCAACCTCAGAGGCAATTTTAATGTGCTTTTAATATGTTTTTTCCCAGTATTAGGTCTTTCAAGAATCCTACTCTGACATTTAGAAAACAGCATTGCCTATGAAAGCTATTAAAATCTAAAGAGATCAGATTAATATTTATTTAGAAGTAACACGTACTCCAAACAGAATAAATATATTTCTCTTGGTTTTTTTTTTTTTGGTTGTTGCTGTTGGTTTTTTAATTGCCACTGCCAGATTGTATACTTGGATGAGCCTGTAACTCATTTCTGTATCTAAACTGTCTAGACCTTTGTCCTAAATGCCAAATGCAGCAAAGAGTTCCACAAAGCTAAACATATGTTAAATAATTATCACATTTAAATTTCCTACTTTCTTCATTCTTGTGCTTTAATGTTGATAATCTAAAAGTCCTGATTTGTCATTCATTATGGCTTTCTTTTTCCTATACTGGAGTACTTCTAATGTTGCTTTCCTCTTTACAGGCTAAGATTTTCTATGGCACTAATCACTTGACACTGACAATGGTTATTTCAAATATCCTTATTTCAAAAGGACAAGTACTACAATGACTGAAAATTGTTTTATGCAAAACAAGACAAATTTCAAAGCTGATGTCAATATCTGTATGCTCAAGAAATAATCATTAAAACTTCTTGTTAGAAATAGAACACAGGAGCAGGAGAGAAATAAGTATCAATGCTCCAAAATTAGAATGACCACTGAGCTCATAACTTTCCTCCCCATGAAAATTTTCAGCAAAAATAATAATGTCAGGAAAAATACACTTTTCCACCGCTGGGCCAGGGAAGTGTGAGACATGGGCAGATAGACAGAGAAAGCACACATTTTTTAACCATCTCTTGTTTCTGATTGCTCCAGCCTATACCTACCTTCCAAAGAGAACTTTAGAAAGCAGACAATAGGGCTCAAAACTAATGAATATTGTGTATTTTCATGGCAACAGCATCATTATGGAATTATGGGATTGTTCTTGGAAGTTTCAGGTTTCCTATTAAAAAATTAGGACTAAGAACAGTTATTTTACCATTCCAGTTTTAGAAAAATACTCTGTATGAGTTACTTGAAATGAAAGTGACTGAAGATGGAATGAAGCAGTTCCCAGGTGTCTCCCCACACTGGAGTCCTGATCAGTAAGAGGCGGGTACATAACCTTTTCATGACTAATTTGTTCATATGAGTGGAATATTGGTTCCTAAATTGCCAGTGTCATAGAAAGGAAGAGTGCCACTGCTCATTTGCTCTGTTTACCTGAGCAAGGGTTACTATTGACGGTCATTGATGGTCTTTTGCAAATCAATAGCTATTCCTGTAGAAATATATAGTTGTGTTATCTTCATAGGAAAAGTCATACCATTAACCATTCTGTTGCTACTGCCAGGAGTAAAAGCAGGCATCATAAAGTTGCGCAATTGGTTGTGACGGTCATCTTTTTTCGGTATTATGAGACAGTGACATTTAGAAGATGCCCCGATCCCCCAAATTAATTAGGAAGAAGTAAATCCAAAGACTGCAGCATCCTTTTCTAGCTCTCAGAAGGGCATCCAGTCTGAATCAACCAGAAGTCAAGTACAGTTTAGTTCCACATATTTTTGTGTTGACACACAATCTACTGGCAAATCAGAGGGGTGTGGCTAGTGTCTGGACCATTATCAACATGATCATATTTTTTTCTTTCAGATAGGTTTCTTCTTAGTTGTCTTGTAATTTCTCAGTTGTTATTTTGAGGCAGGGATTTGGAACCTGCATAGAAAGATTTCCTCTAGGCCAAAATGACAACATGGCCAAAGCTCAACATGAGCCACCAATGTGCAATCACAGCCCAGAAGGCCAACC
>VUYV01000029.1:5188203-5346259 GCA_008711295.1 Anarhynchus alexandrinus
GTGTCCCTGCCTATGGCGGGGGGTTGGAACTCAATGATCTTCAAGGTCCTTTCCAACCTAAACCATTATATGATTCTATGATTCTAAAATCCAGCAAGCAAAACAAGCTCAGAAAAGAATAGGTAAAATTCACTGTAGCTACCAGGAAAGACCTCAGTTATCAGACCACGTAGCAGCATGGTCTTCCTGAGCTCCTCCCGCTGGAACATGGCTAGGGTAGCACCAGCTGCTTGCTGATGGTATTTTTTATTGGCCCACAGCAGCTTTGTAAGAGCATGAAAATTCCAGAATGTTTTCCTGTGACATTGAGCACATCTCAAAAATAAAATGCTTTTTCACAGTCTTAGTCGAGAATGTCAATGAGCTTATTCAGAAATATCCAATGTATATACTTACATCTATGGGAAGAGGGAAAAAAAAAAATAGGGAGTTGCAGACTACCAATATTTGAAATTTAAGTATCTGTAGAAATGCCAGAGCCTGCCTCCCATGAATATAAAAGACAGATTCTGTTAACTTCAGTTGCCAGTAGAAAAACCTACATAATTTCAGGTGAAATACCAATAACTTTTTAGTTATATGTGTCCATTTCATAGTACTATGTTCTGGGTTCTGCCTGAAACCTGCAAAAAAGCCCAAGGGAGTTAATCTGGGAGATACTTTTGAAACATAAGATTTTTGTTGCTTTTGAGGCTTTCAGAAATCATCACAAGTAAAATGAAACATATTTAAGTAGTATGTGATTCAATAAATGTTTGCACTCAGTCTGAGCAATAATTCTCATTTTTAAATACATATTTTATACAAATAATAATGTTTACTTCAGTTTTTAAAAACTATGTTAAGGAAAGTGTTAGACTAGTGTAATATAATATACTATATACTAATATACTACAGCCCCAAGACAAACAAATAAACAGGACGACAGTAGATAATACCACCCTCAGGAAGCTAGGACATTTTTGTATGTAAACATGAAGTTTAAGACCACATATAGCTTCTCAATGGCTCCTATTAACTCATTTCTAAAAAGGTCTTATATAATGAGAATAAGTAAATAATCCTTCATCAGAAAAAAACAATTCTTTTAGAAAGAAAACTGAATCTACTACCGACATGGTTTAATTCAAACTATTGACCACTGTGTCATTTGGGATTTTTATCCTAAAAGCCTAGTGCCACAGTCAACCAGTCCCTAGTCAGTGACATTATCCATGGTCACAATTTGATTGGTAATCATAGAATGGTTTAGGTTGGAAAGGACTTTAAAGATCATCTAGTCCAACCCCCCTGCCATGGGCAGGGACACCTTCTGTTAGAACAGGTTGCTCAAAGACCCATCCAGCCTGGCCTTGAACACTTCCAGGCATGGGACATCCACAACTTTGCTGAGAAACTTCTTCCAGTGCCTCACCACCCTCAGAGTGAAAAATTTCTTCCTAATGTCTATTCTAAATCTACCCACTTCCAGTTGGAAACCATTCCCTTGTCTTATCACTACATGCCCTAGTAAAAAGTCCCTCTCCAGCCTTCTTGCAGGCGCCCTTCAGATACTGGAAGGCTGCTATAAGGTCTCCCTGGAGCCTTCTCTTTTTCAAGCTGAACAACCCCAAGTCTCTCAGCTTGTCTTCATAGAAGAGGTGCTCCAGCCCTCTGATCATCTTTGTGGCCCTCCTCTGGACCCACTCCAACAGGTCCACGTCATTCTTGTGCTGAGGACTCCAAAGCTGGACACAGCGCTCCTGGTGGGGTCTCACCAGAGCAGAGTAGAGTGGGAGAATCACCTCCCCCAACCTGCTTTCCACACTTCTTTTGATGCAGCCCAGGATACAGTTGGCCTTCTGGACCACATGAGTGCACTTTGCCAGTTCATGTCGAGTTTCTCATCAACCCCCAAATCCTCCTCCTCAGGGCTGGTCTCAATCCATTCTCTGCCCAGCTGTATTTGTGCATTTGCCCTGACCCATGTGCAGGACCTTGCATGTGGCCTTTTTGAACTTCATGAGGTTGGCATGGTCCCACCTTTCAAGCCTGTGAAGGTCCCTCTCAATGGCATCCCTCCCCTCCAGCCTGTTGATTGCACCACACAGCTTAGTGTCGTCAGCAAACTTGCTGAGGGTGCACTCAATCTCACTGTCCATGTCGCTGATAAAGATGTTGAACAACACCGGTCCCAGTACTGCTTTTCAACAAAGAACTCAATTTCTCCTGATTTTAGTACAGCCTTGCAACAGAGATGGAAACTCTCAGCTTGACATTATGCTTCAGGAAATAAATGCTTTAACTTACTGAAGCGGTGCTCATAGTGTATACATCCTCCTGTCCTTTCCTGACCCTGGATGATTCTAAACCTCCTTCTTCCCAGTTCTTTATGCCCCTTTCCCAGGTTCTGCCTCCTCCATTATTGCCCTATCCTATTCTTCTCGCTCATTTGTGTTTGCTTTTTTCCCCTTTCTCTCTCTCTTTATTTATTCTTTCCCTATTCTTTCTCTTCAACTACCTCTCTGTTCCCAATATTATTTTCAAGTCATAGTCAGTCCTCTCTCTTTTTCATACTATCTGAACACCGGTATGGGAGCAATGAAGTACAGGAAAAATAACCCCTCTAATCATTTTTTGTGCCTGGCAACAGAACACCCCAGTGTAGTAACTGCAGAGAAAATCTCACCGAGTCTTCAAGTCCAAAGTGGAGACCATCACTGGAACATGTGCCACCAGCCATCATGGAAGAGCTCTGAGGAGAAAGAGCATGCTCATTTTGTAGCCAGAGTCTCTAGAGAATTTAGCTGACAAATTTTAACAGAACTCTATCAAGCACATGAAAACTAAAGTGTGTGTCTAATCTAAATTTAGGCAACCTTCCATAAGAACAGCAAAACGACATACCTGAAACAAAACACCTCCACAAAAATTCATGCGCTACATGCATTGACCACTACAAGTGTAGACAGAGTGTTCTCACCAAAGAGGTTGCAAAAAATATTGAAATGTGTTATACTGTAATTTAACTTTAGCTGATTCTCAGAAATAACTGGAATATTTTAGCTGAAAGAATCTCAACATTTTTTTTTGTTTAAATCTGCTTTAGAAAGACACTTAGAAACAAAAATTTCAGTCACAGCTGGCAAAACTCAAATTGATAAGGAACTGAAGGAACTCAATGAAAAATCAGTATGGAATTTCAGTTGCTGCCATCTCTGCTTGCGTTGCCTGTAGTCTTAATTACTTCTTAGAATCAGCATTTTGATCTCACTCTGTCTCTGAGATTACCCTCCCACCATTTAACTCCAATGCCGCAGTTTATATGACCTATTTGTCAGAAGGAGTACAAATGAATGATCAAACAAAATAATTCAAAACATACCTAATAAAATTGCTATAAAAGTTTGGAGGTGTTGTTTTGCTTTATCTTATGCAAACGCTGGACTGCCTCACAAAACACCCATATCTTTACTAAGAGATTACCTGATGTAAAGACCCATAGTTACTATGACTTTTAAAAGACTGGTCACATTTAAATTTCTCTACATGAACAGGGATTCAGCCCCTAGCATAATGAGTTCTCAGTAATAAGGCTCCAGGCTTGCATGACAAACACCACCAGTAGTAAGAAAGCAGCAGTCTACTGTTTTAAAGATAGACTTTTACCCTCCTGTGTCCAGAAAGCACTGGAAAATGTGACCACCAGAGAAGCGACCATACTTGGAGGCATGGGGTGGGAGGGCACAAGTGTAGTGATAGTAAGTCAGTGATAGTAAAAATAGCAAAAAAAGTGAGTTTATAGACCAGTTAAGGAAAAAAAAAAACCAAACAAAGATAGTCCTGTCGCATATGCCTGTTACCAAATATGATGAGTTTAATGAAGCTTTAGTTGAAAATAAGAAAGAAAAACAGTCAACACCTTCCACATTTCAGCACCAGCGTAGAGAATCCTTAGCAACAGAATGAAGAAATAAGTGGAATGTCTTTTATTCTCTATTTATTGTGATAGCCACCCAAAAAATTTTATATGAGAAAGGATTATGGACAAAGAAGACCTATCCAAATGGATCATATGATTGGTTGTACTAGACGGGCTCATTTATCTCCATTGAAGGAGGACAAGACCTTTATAATTCACTTGTGGCTTCATTGCTTGTGAATTATGAGTCTTACCCCCTTACTAGTGGGCACCAATCTGTTATCCCAGCAGACTGCTGTTGCTGTTATGCAACTTTTTTTCTGCTTTATTGATATGTGCCAGAAGATCTGTGTTGTTTCTTATCTGTACCTCACAAACACAAGCAAATGTGCTTTTCTCTGACATAAAACAAGGCTAGATGGTAATATAAGGTATATCCAGCTGAAGTCCTTTGACTATCCTCTGTATCTTTTTATATCCTTTAGAATTCAAGCACTAAATCATTTCTTAGAGCTGCAAAATCTCTCAATAGTAAGAAAAAATATTTAATCTATGAAAAAGTACAAAAACTTTTATCAGTGAGTATGCAACCAATACACTTAATATATCTGCTGACAAGTGTTAGTATATGTTCAGAAATAATGCCACAAAAATAAATATACAAATATTTATGGACAAAAAGGTACTAGTACGTGTGCCAGAAAACTGTGAGGCATGCAGAAGCAGAGGGCTACTTTACTTCATTTATGCTATCGCTATCAGTATCATCTAGTGCATAAGATTATCATTCCCAACAGGAGACATGCACTCAGATGTGGGCTTTGTTGAAAGTTGGGAAGTCAGTTAGTTGATTATGAAATACACGTGGTTAATCCTGATTTGTCAAAGTTGTTATTAAAAATAGTAACTAGGCTGCTACATTTAAACTTAAAAGTTTTCAGTTGTGTTTTTGAATTTTTTATCTATTTGGTGACATTTAATTTGCCAGTGGAAATGCTGTAGAAGTTTAAAAAGGCACACAACCATAATCCAGTATTAGTAATTTTCAGTTCATAATACTATCTAGTCTTACGCACTGGAAGAGGCCAGTAAGTCTGGTTCAAGAACCATAATTATCTGTTTTATGCTTGCAAATTAATGCTCTTTTTCAATAAACCTTATTAAGCCAGTCACTGCACAATCTGTTTAGAAGAATTGTGTCTTACCCATTTGAAGCTGCAGGGGACATTTTCGTTAGCCTAAATTTAGTTGCATCAGCTGAAGCTTAAACTAAGCATAGTCTGGGACACATAACATGCTCATTACATTTCTCCTGTTGAGGTGAATGTTGTATAACATCAGTTAATGTCTTCCCTAGCTTCTCTTCTCCCCTGTCTATCCAGACCCCTTTACCTAAAGTATCATTTATTCCAGTTAGCTCTATCCGCTCACCTGCAAGAAGTAATTCAACGCATGGGGCGGAAGGTAATAAAAATCTGCCTGAAAACATAAAGTAAAAATAGAATGCAAAAAACCCAGTTATTTAAAAAAAAAGAAAGAACATATGAAATATAGGGGTTTTCTTTTGCGTATTATTGTTGGAGGAGTTAGGTTTATGGCAGATGCCTGGGCCATGCAACTTCATGCAACTTCATCCAACTACAGTTTCAGACATATTATATTTTCTTTCAATTATAGCTGAGTTATTTAAAAAGTATCGAGTTATTCTTCTCAGAGATAAGTGAAAAAAAACACACCACTTAGTTTCCTTTCCATGACAGAATTGTTTCCTACTGCATTGTTTAGTATTAGAAAAGACAAAAAAAAAAATCTAAAGTAGATGTGATGTGTTAACAACTAAGATAAGGAAAAATACCTTTGAAACTAGTTAATCCTTTCTGCTTAATGAGGTCCTCTGGCATGTCAGAGGATATAGTTCAGCGTGGCTTGTTCAGTTTTTTTTTGCTAATCACTTAATAACAGCTCAGGGCAAAATGCCTTGAAAATAATGCTACTTCTGTAAAATTGACGAATTGAACACTAAACTAGTAAAAGAGAGCGAGAAAGAAAGGAAAAGTGAAGACTCCCAGCTGTTAATATTATGTTGGACAGGGGCAGTAAATAATTGACAGTTGTCATCTAGCAGTTTCTTGGTTATTCATGGGCTTAGAGTTAGTTCTTTATATCAGTGCCATCTAATCTTGTTACATCACTTGCACTCCTCAACTCAAACATTAATATGTCTGCTAGTGACATGTGATACACACTGGCTTTTCAGAGATATCACAGGCTGCTGATCTGCACCAGTCAAGAGCAATGTAATTGACATTGGCAGACAGAAATATTACTGCCAGACGGAACAGTGTAAATAATAAAAAAAAAAAATAAAAAATCCTCCAACACTGCACAGAGAAATCTCCATAATTAGAGCGAGATCTCTTCAATCACACCCACTGAGCATCACTCCTGAATCAGAAAAGCAATAGACTAAATGGAAGGGTTCAATTCAATCATACTGAGCACCTGCACTCTTTTGATTATATATCACATAGCTACAGAGCAGGTGTGTGCGTTACAGTGAAGAGAAAGGGAAGATTACAAGTAAGTAGTTCAGATTTTGCTTCTGTTTCTAGGTTTAAACACCTGTAGAGGAGGCCCAGCAATTTAGCCAAAGATACAGATATTTAGTAATACAGCAAGACTAAAAACATTTAAATTGCTGCTTCCAGTAGCATGCCAATAATATGAAGATATAGTGAATGGTCTGTGAAACTCATGAAGGGAGAGCTGGATATAAGAGCAGGGTTAAAACAAAATGGCTACTTTGGGTGTCAGGGACATTTGCAGAAAACTTAGCTAACAAATGAGAAATAATTAAAAGTTAAAGTCAATTTAAAGTTATACATCATCTGCACCTTCGTACCACTAGTACAAGTTTGTATGCATCAATGTGTAGAGAGCCTTAACCTAAACTCTGACCAAGAAGGTGTGTCAGGTTTGCTCCTAACCTGAGACAGTGCTAGTTTACATTACTATGAAAAAGGGGCGAGAAGGGAAAAAGGAGAGAGACACTGATTTATTCGTCACTGATGGGGAAAAGCAGATACCAGAAGTATGAAAGAACCCATCATGAGCTCAGTGAGACACTCAGACCAATCCATCTCTCAGGTGAAGAAGGAGCATGGTTGGAGAGAGTGAGTTAAAGATGAGAAAGTGCAATGGATTGTGAGGGCAGAGAAAAAAGTGGAGAAAAGGAAATGGAAGATGGGAGACAATTAAAACAACTTGCTAGGAAAGGAAATAGCATATTATGTCTCTCCTGGATTGCTCAGGACTGAGAAAGTATTTCTGTTCCAATGATTTCCACCTCTACTACAGAACTCAAAACATGATTTCCCCTTGATTTTACACAGTGAAATTTCCTGTTCTCTCTCTCAGCTGGGATTGACTAAATACCACCCCCAGAATCCCTAATTCAGAAAACAGTTGCACCTAAAATTGTCCTTATTTACTTCAGGTTCAATACAATAGTTTGTTACAATATTCTTCTACGTGGTACTAAAACCCAAGGTCAGTAAATAGACACAGATACAGTTCAGTGAGAGGATGAGCAGCTACAGATGTATAATGTGGTGAGAGAGCTCTATGCTTCTGATGCAACAGAGAAAATGAGGGAAAGAAACCTGATATTATCCCCTAGATTTGTCTTACTATAAATAAACTTGACATGCTGCCAAATGTAGTACACAAACGCTTGTGTACAAAGATTAATTACATAGTTTTATAATAATCGGTAGCTCTTACATATCAGTTTTGAAGCCAGGACATGAAGATTTAACAAAGACAATAAGACTGAATCTCTATATCATTTTAGGAAAATGTTCCTTTAATATCCTTCTGTGTTTACTTGGCCTTTCCCCTATTTCTTTTTTCTTTGATTAAATAACCGTTTGTGTCTGCAAAAGGTTTTGTGTTTGTTTGATTGTTTTTCTTGTTTTTTTCTTCTGAATTATAGCAACTACTCACCCCCTAAATCTAACTTTACGGCTCTGGAGCTTCTTGTGTGATGGTATGCTATTCTGATACAGTCCATGATAACACCATGTAACCACATGCCATGTTACCCATGTTACCTATATCCTGTGATCTGTAAAGATATCTCAACTGTAAAGCAATTATGTTAAAAGCAGTTACCATATTAAAATAAACATTGGAATTCGTGTTTAACCCTAAAAAAATAGGACACTCTGAATTTATGTTCCCCTATTACCTATAATCATTGCCCGTATTACTAAAAGTTCACTACATTTCTCTTTTCCCCAAAAAGAACATTACCAGTTTGGGTTTTGCTGCCTCTATATGGCTGCTATTTTATATGAAAATCATGAAAACTTTATAAGATCCACCTTTAGACAAAGTGACATAGTAAACAAAGTATGATAACTTCAGTTTCCAATTACATCTCGAGGTAAATACAAATTTAGATTTGTACAAATAAGATTGGAAGTGCATAAACATGAAGTGCTTTTCTTTTGTTCCATGACCAGCAAAACCTGAATACAGCAGAGCTGTGTGCATAAGAGCAAATCCGTCAAATATCAACTAAATTCCAATAAATTCCTGTCAGTGACATTTTTTTTCATGTTTTAGGGTGCACAGTAACACATTGTGGGGTGTCTCTTTGCTCGTTTGCACTAACTGTATTAGCAGTCTGTGAACAACAATATCACAAAGCAGAGATGGTTCTGGCATCATATATTTTTCCTTCAATCATGTGATAAGTCTGAGTCTCTTCCTCCAAGACTCTGCTTTTCTGCAGGGCACAAAGTGTTTCCTAACTATGGGTCTCTTGAGGAGGAAACTCAACAAAACTAAATGGACACAGTGCAAGCATGGTTTGCAACAGATACTTTAAAATAGCTTGTGTTCTGAGAATTTGTCTTCCTGGATTAATTCTGTAGGCCTTAAACAAAAATATTTGTCTTTATAGAAGACTTTGTATTATTAGTCCTTTTGTTGACACCACTGATAGTGATAGGTGAATGCAACATCTTTAAAAAAAACACCACAAAAATAAAAACCAAGCATAAAAATGTGGTGTTTCCTGTTTCATTCTGAAGGCAATTAGAATAATTGCCAGGTAATTCAACTGCAGTCATCCTATCCCATCTTATTGTACTTTTATGCCTGACAGGCGTCTCTGTTATGGTATTAATTTTGCAGATTTGACATGAGTTTTGCATATTGGCATATAACCCTTACATTTCATCAGTGTGTTTAAATAACTAAATAAATAAACACAAAACTGCAAACCTCAAAAAACCAAAACCCTAATGTGACAATTCTTTACATAATTATTCCAGACACATTCAATCAGAAGTTGGTTTGGATTTAGATTCATAGGGACATAAAGGGGCCGAGGGAGGTAGTAGCCCTTCCATGTCTGCACTCCTGTGCAGTGTCAGGTGAGGTGTCTGTAGGTGACAGAGGTCCTCGTGCCTCCCCAGTGGGAGCTGCATTCGACAGACACTGTTAAATTGTTCATTGGAGTTCAGGGAGGAATTGCTGTTCCCTAGGTGTAACTTCAGGAATGCTTCAGGGACCAGAAAGTGGCCACTATGTTGTTAAAGTGAATCCTTTATATGTTTTACCATCATCTGCTTAAGAATACCACCACAAAGCTGAAACTTGCCATTGCAATAAAGATGAATGCCACTCTTTAGTGCATGTTTCAAAATAAATGGATTATATTAACTGATGTACAATTCCCCTCTCTCTCTGATTACTTTTAATTTGTACATTCATAAAGCCGTGGATTACTAATAACAGCTATCAATCATTTTCCCTGAAACAGTTTGACACTAAGTACTAGAGATCACAGCGAGTTATAATGAAAACGCTGCTTGCAGATAGCATACAAACACAATTGCATTCCCCCCTCAAGGATTTAATAAAGAATACTACCAGCTTACATACTATCTCGTTTCCCCAAAATAGAGCGAAACAGCCTTTGAGCACAGACAGAAGAGCCCACTGGTGTTCCCTGATGAATTCCTGCAAGATGTATACACCACCGCCTTCCGTCAGTCCGCTGATGCCCATATGCTTGCCTGACATCCCATGTCACACACAATGAAAGAAAACAATTCTAACGACAAATATATACCTTGCCTCAATTCCAACAGAAAGGCCGCTGATGTTTTTATATTATAAATTGCGACATATTTGAAAGAAATTATGGTTGGATACTATGACTATGCCAACAAACTCGGTCCAAAGGGAGTGATCTCTGTGAGATCCGCAGTACCAAGACATACCAGGCTACAGGTAGACAACTTTGGGTGACCTCCCACCAAACTCCTTTGAATGACAAGCTCATAAGGGCTGCATGAAATTTGTGACCAAAGAAAACTTCACAGGAGAATGTAAAGCGGCTCTGAGCATCTGCCACAGGAGCATTATGAAAATCCAGACACCTGGAACAGCAACAGTCACACTCACACTGCATTTTTCAGAGCTGAATTGTGTTAAAATTGCTTGTTGTTTCATTTCTTTTACTGGTTTTTCCTTCCCTTAGTGACCCTGCCCCTTTTGCAAAGATCACAGCTGTTGTTACCTCTTCAAGTACGTAGATTCTACTAAAAAGCAAAACCTAAATAAAATGCCATATGACTCTGAAGTGCAAATTAGTAGCTGAGACTTCAGAGGATGCAGCCAGTTCCGCTCTCCTTCTCCAGGCACAAGTATGGGACATTTTTATTTTCATAGCCACATTTTTTTTCGTAGACTGAAAGGAAAGACAGACAGGCAGGACGGATTCTTCCCCTTCCCTCTATACGCTCCCTTCAGTGACCTAGCCCAAACTAAATGAGAAACAGGATGCCATTCCTTAAGGAAAACACTGGGAAAGCAGCAGGAAAGTAGGACGTCTCAGTTTCTTACCTCACTCAAAAAAAAAAAAAGTTCATTAGTTAGCAATTATGTATTCTCGGTGGTGGAGTAACGATGCGAGTGAGCTAACAGGCTACAGAACAGTTTAAAACTAATAACAGCTGGAATATTTATTGGGTTAATCAGGTCAAAGCAGCCTGCCACCCAGAACTTCATTAAATGTCATCTTTGCCATTAAAAACAAATCCTAACTTGACTGGAGGGAGTGAGGGGATGTCTCCAGCACAGGCAGAAGCAGCAACCTACTTTGTGTGTTGACTTTCTGTGTGTGAGATATATAGTCAGCATTTCTAATGAATCTGCTTGGAGCGGCTGGAATATTATGATTTATAGCACCTTCCCACTCTCTATCATAGCATTTTATTAGATGGATGGGAAGCCAGTAGTAATGAGGTTAGGAATGAGAAAACATCCATCAAGCTTGGCTACATCTTCTCAGGAAAGACAACACGCTATCTCGTATGTCACAGGCAGTGATCTAGGTCACGATGGTATAAAATGCGTGATTAAAACCAAGCATTTGACACCAGATAATAGGCATCTAGTTAAAAAATAGCTCTAGTGTTCCTGACTTTTAATTAAACCCAACTCATAAATATGCACTGTGGTAAATATACTGCAGAATGGGTCTTGTTTATATTCCACCACATAACAATTACCTCCAGAACGAACCCTTTATTTCACTACATGCTGTTATTAGGCAAGAGACAGTCTAAAATACAAATGTTAAGCCAGTGATGTTAGGCAGGCACACAATGATCCCATCCACTTCAATTGCTCGCTCTCCTTCTCACACTTGCTACTGCAGTTATCAATCTAAAATAAAGCACCCTTAATCATTTTTAGCAATCTTTCAAGGCACCTTTGATTGCCTTAGTAATAACAGAGAGAGAGGGGGGCTCTTAAATATGGAATGGTGGTGCTCTGTAAATCTATCCCTTTAACGGGTTTATTCTTTTCTGTGTGGCTCATTTATGGAAGATTTTTTTTACGTGGCTTTGAATAATGTAAAGCTGACAAATCTGTGTACAGAAGCCACAGACAGTATGTAGGCACTTGTTCAGCAAGATATTTAACCGTGTGCCTGACTTAAGCGCATGAGTCATCTCACGGAGGTTAACAGTCAATTACCCATTGATTGCTAACTCAACAATTGATCAATAGAGGAGTAATCCAGTTCCCTCATGGCTTCAAGAGGTAACATCCTCATGCTGAAGCTAAAGGCATTGGGGTCAAGCTCTGTAATGCCGGGGAATTCCTGCTGCAGTGAAGGCAATGGGAGGTTTTTGGTGCCACGGGTGACAGTGCGGCTGCTCGGGGTTTCATCCAGTGGGCTCCACGGTAAAGCAAGGCACTCTCTTCTCTTTGTTTTATGTCCAGGTGGAGGTTAAAGATCCAAGGGCATTCATTTCTACTTGCAGGGGGAAGTAGCAAAAGGTAAGCATTTCTGTCTTTAAGGAGATTATTCTGATCCACTAAATGAGGTACATCAATATCTGCTTAGTTGTGAGCAGGAAACAATCATGGGCCTGATGAATGTGTTACAGTGGGTAAGTACTTTGACTTAATCTCTTCGCTGTTTTCCATTGTAAATGAAATTATGTTTATCAGACCCGATCCACAGAGTTATCAAAAAGTATTTACATGGATGTTGAGACAAAAGGAGAGGGAAAAAATCACACAAAATATGATTTGAGGTTTCTTCCAGGTCTTCAGAAACACACCGAATATTCCATTTTTAAAACTTCACAGGCAGAAAAAATGGCATTCTATAACGGTGACACGTCTTGGTAAACATGGTGAGATTTCTAGTGGCGCTGAATCATTGAATTTTATAATTTGCCCAGAAGACTTGCAAATTTGTGACTTCAGCGCTAAAATGCTATTTTTCCCCTCTAGGGAGACCTTTGAAACATTTGCTAGTGGCCTCCAGGGAGCTGAATATTCCTGTGATGCTTCTTCTGTTTCTACCTGCTACGCTGAAAGCTGCCTGTAAATACACAAGATATGTTTCAAGGGTAACTTTTGCGTATAATCAATTACCATATTTGTTGCCAAGCTTTTTTATAGGTAGAGGGAGAGGAAATGGCCTTTCTTATTTTCAAAGTAAAGACAGCTGGATCTATAATAAAAGAACCTTTCAAAGAAAACCTGTTAGGTGGCTCCAGAATAGTAAAGATGATTTCTATAGAAGCCATTGCACCAATACAAAGTATGAATTTTTCCCATGATGTTTGGTGAGAGGAGTACATGCAGAGTTTCATCCTAAACAATAACCCTAAAAAATACACTAAAATTCACTGACTTAATTCACTTCATTATTAGTGTTCTGCCAGTGCATAGTCCTAACATAACCCTTTCCAGTATCATCCTTTGAAGCGATTTGTCTTTTCTTTTATGTCATCACTTCATGTTTATTTAAAAATTTAAAATACCTTCAATAGTTTCAGAAAATTATTGAAGTCCTATTGGATGGAAATGTTAGCCTCAGCAACCAAACTCTCTCTGTCATACGTTGTGGTGAAATATATCTTTATGGTATATTTAACAGCTTCCTATTTACAATGAATTTTAACTACAGGACTAATTTGTCTCAACAAAAAAGATATACTTGAGTTTTAATAAAAGGTGGGCTGTGGTGCCACCCAAGTGCACCACTAAGGCTTTGGTACAAAACCAGAATAGTTTCTTGGATGAAACAAGTGCTGTGCAAATAAACCATGGTATGCCTACTTGCAGTCATCATAATCCTTGCAGAAAGAGATTTATTATGCTGGATTTTATTAAGCATCCATTTTTCAGAGGAATAAATTACATGCTTCTTTTACTGTGTTAATATTGCAGGCGACCATGACTGCTGTTGTACACTCCCTAGGAAACACATTTTATACAGTGCCAATTAAGCAGGAGGTGGGAATGTTGGCAAGAGGATTTCAGTATCTCAGCTAAAGGTCAATATGGCTACCAACCAGCCAGCATTTATTTAGTAATGGATTGTGTAGTCAGCACTGGGTTGGAGTCCAGCTTCTGCTAAGGGAATTGAATATACAGTCTTCTGAATGAGAGCAGGTGCTATCAAAGGAACCTTCCAAGTATTTAGGAGACAGCTTTAAATAGTTATAAAGCATGTCCATGACCTCATCTGACCAAGCTAGTTTTTGTACCTTTTTTTTTTTTCTTTTTTTCTGAGTAGTGTTAATGTTTGAACATTGAACTGGTAAAATTTATATATTGACACTTTGTCATTAGCACTGTCCACAGACTTGGTTAGTAATGCTAGTTTCTCCTCTCCCTCCCCTTTTTACAGATGGCAAGAAATTCTAACCCTGATCAAAAACTACAGCAGGTCAGGTAGCTCGGGTGTCTTCAAGCATCCAAGGAAAAAAACTTATCTTCTTTTTAAGGTGATTCAGAAAATAACTGCCAATTTAATTTTTCGCTGCTATATTTATTGCTTCTTAGTGTTCAAATGAGATTTTCACTTAGCTTTCTTCACATACTGCCATGAAAGAACTGTTGAAACTTGACTACTGACTTTATAAATACCTAGAAAGGGTCTGAACAAGGAAGGTGAGGTCTGGGATCGTCTTTAATTTAAGGCTAAAAACTGACATTGAGTGGAATGGAGAGACACTTTAGCTTTTAAGAGGGAATGTTAACTTGTTTTCTTGTATTCCAATAGTCTTATATTCCAATAGTCCAATTGTCCCTTTGTAGGCTGAGATGCAAACTGTTCTGTGTTCCCCTTCACCACTCTTGCTTTTTCCTTACCTCTGCCCCTTTCTGGACTCTGCACATTTTAGACAGTCATAGAATCACAGAATCATAGAATTGTCTAGGTTGGAAGAGACCTTTAAGATCATTGAGTCCAAACCTAACACTGCCAAAACCACTACTAAACCATGTCCCAGTCCTTGCTCGTTAGATAGGTTCCCTTGCCATCCAGCACTTGCAAAATTAATAGTAATCTCATCTTTCTTTCAAATTCTTCAAGAAGAAGCTTCAAGAGTGTCATTTCTCCCCACATGTCAGAGGCACAGATGAGAGAATTCATTCTTTGAATTCATCTGTCCTGAAAGTCACCATCCCATATAATGTTTTTCAATCTACACAAAGTCATGCAGTTTTTCAAAGGAAACCCATATTTCTTTGCTATTTCTTTGCTATTATCTTTTACTATTAACTGGGCTGAAACCAAAACTTTCAATTTTTCCCATGAGCCAGGAAAGAGGAATTGTTTCATATTTGCTTCTATCCTTGTATCTGCACAGTGACAATGACATTTCTTCTCGTTTTATCATTGCTAATAGAAGAACATAATTTTTCCTCAGCAGCAGCTGACACTTTGAGGCAGGTCTATCGTATGACATGCCTGGCCAGAAGCTGCAGGTGTTTCTGTTTCACTAGACCACATGGCTTCCCAGGATGCCACAAATTCTTCTTTATTAGAAAATTTCCAAGCATCTCTGATGATGACCCTTGCTTTTATCATGCATATTACACAATGTGGCATTAATCCTAGCTTTTTGGAAATCATTTATTTAAAGAAAGAGATAGTGCTTGCCAAGCTTACTTGTGGCACGGACCTAGCTCTTAGCTGAGAAAATAAATTTATGTCTGCCTGTCTCCACCCTCATAACTTTCACTGGGCTCTTCAAGTTTTGAAGTACAAAGCATCCAAGCAGCAAAGAAAATGAAATTTTCTAGTTATTCACGACTGGAAATATCGTGCCTCTCTGGAATGAGTCTACATCAGGGCAGCATGCAAAAACAGTCCATGAGGGCTCTTTATGCAAAGCACCATGTGTGCCAAGGGGTTCCCAGTACACAAGCAGAAGGAGCTGTGCTTCTAAAGACCATTGCATATGTGTTCTTGATTGCTTATCTCTCTGACTGGGTGCCTCTTATCTCTGTCTTTCTGAGATAAAAGCCGCTGCTAAGCACAATTACCGAGGCTTTGCTCAGTCTGTGACTGCCAGCAAAGAGAGGAGAGAGGACAAAGCAGTTCACTGCATATTAATACTATACTGAATACTAGCACCAAAGCACAGATTTTTAACTGATCCCTATACACCTGTCTTAGGCATGTAATGTGCAATTCTTTTACAGAACTCTGCTTTTATATTCCAGTATGTGAGTTTGTATCTACAGACACAATATAATACTTAATGCCTAATGATACTTGGACAAGTGGCTGCCTGCAAAAGTGTTTTCTGAGGGAGAGCTGAGTAGCTCCTACAAGTGCACCAGCAGGCACGGTTCTGCACAGCGTGATGCCCGTTGTTAGGTATGGAGACCGGTCATCACTGGTATGACACAGGTATAAAAGGAACATTTGAAATCCTCGGTCTGTACTTGGTCTGGTCATAACAAAGCCATCAACCAATCCCAGTCATTAGGAGAATTTTGGTTTTCTAAATCTGGAGAAGCCAAGTCTTACTTACATCACTAAGACGGAGTTAATTGACAGCTTTTCCACCCTGCAGACTGCAATAAATTCTTCTGGGGATCTGCTACGAGCCCCCTAATACCGAGAGTGCAATCTTGCAATGTATAAACTTTGAGAGTCCTAAAGACTAGAGTAAGTAACCTTAACTTCTCCCTGCTCCCCACCCTCACGAAAAAAGCTGCTATCTTAATAGTGTACTAAGATCAATGTGAGGGGCAATCTGTATTTGTGCAGATAAGAGTATTAAAAGAAAAGTAGCTGAGGTAAGGGACATTTCTATCTGCAAGCCCGAAGGATATTTCAAGGACAATGCCTCTGTTACAGAGGATGACATCACCATCACCAAACAATATTAAGATTTTTGTTTTCAGTATAATCTTTTGGCAAGAGAAAAGAAGAGATAGGGCAGCATCTTCCTTGCAAGAAAACTAGGTTTCTCTAAGTGTCACTTTCCTAACAAGAGTCCCCACAGTGCCATTGTGTTTACATTCTTTGCATAGAAAAGCTAAACAGTGAGAACACTGGTGCATAAGCCCTTCAACTATTGAGATATTGAATTCTGATCTTTAATAAACCAACACTGATTTACTTCACTGCTTCTGTTTGCTTAGTTAAGCTCCACCGGCATAGGAAAAGGCACACATAATTTAATCAGATTGCTTTTTTCATTTGATTTTTATTAATGCAGCAAGCAGGCATTGAGCTCAGTGAATTCGCTCGGTTGTCACCAGTAGAATACCCCTTCCTCCCTCAGACTGGAAGTTTCAAACAACAGCGAAAAATCACAAAAAAGTACAGGAGCTTATGCGGAGATGACATGAGGTCTGTTTCAATGGGACAGGCTCTCCTCTTTCAATCTTGCATTAAAAACATGCTTTGTGGAACAGAGAACGGAGTATTTAAAGAGAGCACTGAATTGTTCTCATTTCAGTGAAGCTGTGATAGACATGTCATTCTGTTTTCTCCTAGAAAAATTCCACCACCGTGGGACTCCAGGATATCTATCTATCCAGCTGCCTTATGCCATTCAGCATCCAGCACAGCCTGCTGTTCTTAGCATTCTCCTCCCATCTAGATAAATACAGTCCTGTTGAGCTGTCACAACTGGAGACCTACAGATTTTCCTACTTTTCATGTTTTGCAGTTCACAGCAGCGTTTGCCAAGTCTTTCCCATTTATTTCAGGGTCAAACCTTCAAAAAGGCACTTGCACTCATTTCGCTGTACAGAACTGTCATGGTGATTTTAACAAACAACTTTAAAATAAAGCTGAGCATCATGTAAGGGTAATTCCACACTGTGCCTGTCATAAGCTCTGAAGACACTTGCACTTTGTGTAGAGGAGAGCTGAAGAAAGTCTTGGAGATTTCATTGTTCGAACAGTTTCCATTCACCTGGAAGCCGGCCAATAATGTTTATCCTATTGTGTTATTCCACCTCTATCATATTTGATTGCATTCCATTTTGTAATGTAAAGACTGAATTGACACATACATAAATGTTATGAATATACGTATAACATGATTTTAAAAGTCTTAACCTCTCAGGAGCATCTGCGTGATTCTCTTTTCAATTACAATGTCACGGTGTCTGCCTTCATCGAGGGATAAACAGTCTGTCCACAGTTTCCTTTATCCTCAAAAGAACACACAAAGCAGTGATGTTAATTGTCAAAATCATACTCCCTCTGTGATGGCAGATCTTCACCTTAATGAGAAATCTCAAGGGACAAGACAGGGAAAGAAGAGGAAACAATATCTCTTTCTTGGTGTAGATTGTCCTTTATCAGAAAAAAAAATATTTGGAAAGTGGCATTATTATTATTATTTGGAGAACAGAAATTACTTTTCAAGAAAAACATGGACCTTTCTCCCAGGCTGGTTTTTGTTTCAAAGCTCCTAACTATGTTCAGAAACAAATATAGCTTAAGTATATTCTTCATCACATTTAACATGATCAGTGTTAAAAGTGAGTTAGTTTGTGCTAGAATTGCAGGATGACACATCTCCACACCTCTCAGAAGTTTTTAACACTGGTCATGAACATATTATGTTTTTAAGTCTATGGAGACAGTTGTATTGCTAACCTCTTCTTAGGATAGACCTCTGCTTACTTTTCAGTCCATAATTATTCTATCCAAAAGTCTCTGTGTGCACAGGGCACCCACATTGCTGGGGTTTGTAGTAACTCTGCTTAACCAAGAGTAAGAGTATTTAAAGAAACACTTTACTTTGGTTTATATCCATGATCATCTCATAAGTACTGAATGACAAGTAGACAAGATAAATAAAGGAAAAAATACATCTTCGTAACAGCATAAGCAGTCAAACATTTTTAGCCACAACTTTCAAACTTAGGGGCAAAAGAAAAATACACCTAACAAATAATATCCCCCTACCTAGAAATTTTGAGCACCTAGAGGCCCACAAAGACCTTTACATTAATTTTGTTTTGTAAGATTTTTTTGTAAGTTTCAAATGAAAATATTTAATATTTCCTGAAGCATGAAAATACATTTGTCTTCCTAAGTTACTACATCACACCCACCCAATAATTTTTTTTTTTTTAATTCATAAAGTTATTAATTCCTTAATATTATAGATCCATTATCAACACCAAGATTTTAGCATTTCATCATGCTAGAGATAATGCCTGGAGATTGTCCCATGTGTTTTTACCGTAAATCATCCTGAAGGTGCTTCTGTGTTATAAGTCAATGATTTCAGGGACAAAGCTACCATAGCTGTCTGTTATTTTAAATGAACATTAAAAAACCCATCTCCACTTTCTTAAAGTATGCCGAAAGAAAGAAATAAAGCAGAGGTGGAAGAACATTCACAACAAGGACCAACACTGAACTTTATTCTCAGTTCCTTGATGTGTAGCGCTTACTGAACCTGTGGTAGCATTCTCCCACAGACCTTCTGAAATACCTAGCGTGTGGAGACAGCTGTATTGAAAATACAGCATAAAGCTGATTTTCATCCCAAACCTTCAGTTTCTTGAGTTTTTACCTATGAAAGTAGTAGCTGGGTTCTGTTAAATCTCTGGGGTTTATAACTTAATTTCACATCAACCCAGCAACAAAAAAAGAGTTTCAAAAACAATGTTTGTGGAAGGCTATACAGTGGATAGAAGTCCAGAAATACTTAGTGCATGCTATAATACATAATCAAATGAAAAAAAAACCAAAAACATTCTGCATCATTTTTTACTCCATTGTTTTGTTTGGCTTGCCACAAAACCATATACAAAAAAGAAAATAGTTAATTTGAAGCATTTGCAGGAACTTGTTCCTTTTGTGAAATAAGCCTGTCACGAAACTAAAATGTCATCTGTCATAGCAAACAAACTGTCGTTCCCTTCTGGCAAATGCCTTAGTCTTCGGTCTGCTTGTCTGCCCACCTGATGGGATTGCAGAATATTGCTACAATGATGGGCCACTTGTATTCAGAATCTTGCCTCCAAGGGTCCTCCTCCAATTTACACTCAAAACATTCACTGCTCCCCCCCCATATAACGTCAGATTCCTAATGATAAATATTCCAAATGAGTCTTTTCTGGATGTTCTGAACAGGGTAATGTGAAGCCTATCGGCACTCTGCTCTTATGTGCTGGAAGCTGGAGATCTTAGCAGAATGCATGTGATACTGGGAGAATCCTGTCAGCCACGTTTGGCCATGAAACAAAGATGCAGAAAATACTTCTCGTGCAACTCCTTCGAGTCTTGATCACCCAAAGAAGTGACCTTCATACTGTCTTACAGACAGCCTTTCAAACAGATATATTTGCCTGGAAATGCTTTTGCTTATGTACAACATTCAAGGGAGAAGAACATGATGTGTTAACTATTTGTAGGAAGGTCTGGACTATAGCACTTTTTAAAATAAAGTGCCCGCAGCATTTTCAAATAATTCAGCATTTCCCAATATATCTTTTCAAACACACATGCAGATATCCCCATGAAAGATTCCACCCGAGGGCTTAATCGGGTGTTAATAGCAAATACATGGTATCTCTGGTTTTTATGGCTATGTTCAAAGTAATTTTGATAAAACTGTTTATGGTTCTTTGTTTAAAAAAAAAATACAGCTCAAAAATGATCTGTTAAACTCAGTCTATTTTAACCATAAGAAGCCATGCTACACACTTAGATTCTCAGTCTTTAATCCTCTATTCCCTATGCAGAATCCATGTGCAGTCTCTCAATCTGCAATTCTGAGCCATAATCCCGTACAAGTACAGTATTAAGTTCCATGGTAAACCTGCCAGAGGAGGACAAAAAGGATTAGACTGCTGCAGTTTAACAAAGATTCAGTGAATGTGTCACTTTAAAGTCTGCCAGGTTTTGACATGAATAGTTACTTGCAATCTAAATGTATTATTTATCTAAGTATTAATTACCTACTGAGAAAAAAAAAAAAAAAAGAGTTATCCCACAGGAGTAGCCTAAATTTTACAGTATGGTCATTTGTAAGTAAATTTGCAAAGCTATGCACAGGGAGCTAAGGATAAACCCCATTAGTGAATAAATGGATTTGCACATTTTATACTTGCATACAGCTTGGGAAACGTACTTTTTCATGTGTCAGCCTGAAGATCCAATGGCTGCTTCAGAGCTGCTGTCTGCTAGGACCTGGAAAAGATGTTAAATATCCCCATTGCCAGTACAATATGGTCCAATGTTTACAGGAAAACTATATATATGGTAAAAAATCCCCAAACTGAGAATGCACCAAGCTTTTTTCAGCTAAAGGCCACGCAAAAGATACAACTGAGGCATAAAATAACGTTAAAGAAAGATGAAGCTAAGTAGAATCCTAGTAGAAAATAGGTCACTGGACCAAAAAAATGAAGTTTCCCCATTTTTCAGACATTTATATATTCCAGAAAGACTTTTATTTCATCACCTGTTTTCCTCCCTTTCCATTTCTTTCACTTCTTGCATTTGTAATTTTAAGCTTACTATCTGTTCCACTATCTCAGCATTATTTCACATCTCTCTCCTTCAAGAATATGCATTTTTGCTTTCCTATAGCTTCTGACTGCAGTGTCAGAACTGTGTCTTAGAGTTTCGCTGAAGGACTTTTCACAATCAGTTGTTCATCTTTCTTTTACAAATGTTTTTCCATTATTCTTTTCCAAAGCTTTGCTCTGCCAAAAATCTTCATTTCTCCTTCCTCCACAGGACACCTATGAGTATTTTTAAACTATGTCACCATTCCTCTACCCAAGATCTAGCTCTCTACATGTCACAACTAAAACAATGCTATTCATTTGCATCAGCTGTCTCTTTCTCAGGTTACCTTCACAATTTTTCTGCTTTGTTGAACAAGCCCCTCTCCTGCCTCATCCAAAGCCATCCACTCACTGGATGTGTGGTAATGGCCTTTTATCTCAGTTATCCTACTTTCAAAATAATAAAAGTGCTTTATTTTTCTCCCTAATGTGGCTACTCGTTCCCTTTTTCATCCCCAGCCTCTCTTCAGCACTATTTTCCACACTCCAGCCCTTTCTCACAATGATCTCTCCTCTGCCTCAAGCTTCTACCCTCTACCCTTCTTCAAAGCAGTGATATTTCTTTAGCCTTTCTGTTTCTCCTTGTCTCACTCTCCTTCAATCCTCTGCAAGCTAGTTTTTATCTCTCCTCACCAGTGAAACGACTCTCACTAATGACATTTTACAGAGCTACAGTAAATAATTTAGGGGCAACGTTAATAATGCACAGGAAAGGAGGAGACGAATTAAGAGGTACAGGAAAAGAGAACTTTTCAGCAGAGAACCACAACAAGATTGAGAGATACAAATACATTTTTCCTTATTATCTGTCCTCCAGAGAAAACGACTCGTATTCCAAGAGTGATATATAAAGGGAAGCGAGATGAAGTCTGATGCTCAATAAATAAATGACTGAGAAGTGGGAAAGGATTCATAAGATGGATCAGGATAAAGTTACAGGGAAGAACCTAAACAAAACCAAGCAGGCTTTTCTTTACTAAATCTTGAAAAGAATGAAGAGTGACTAGCAGCCTTAAGAAGGGGTTATGGTTTCACAGTACTTAGGATAAGACAGGCAGCCAGAGATCACTATGCACTTTGAGTGCTTCCTATTTTTTAAGTCAATACTTCTCTCAGATACCACACACACTTGAATTGACAGCAAAAGTAGTCTGTTGTTTCATCAATACAAATCGAAGCAGCTTGATTTAAAATGCAGTGTTTCCATTAGTAATTCAAGTATTCAAAAGCTGTGTATGATTCTGCCCGGATTCTGTTTCTGAGAGGGGATAATGAAATACAAAGTGGGTACAGACTGTTTTTGGTAGCACAGGGACCATAAAGCAGAACTGCCCAAGTACTTTCCAAAAAGTTCAATCAAAACTAACATTTTCTGCAGAAAAACTTACTTTTCTGGTAGGAAACTGAAGAGATTTTCCACGAGAAAAAAACGGAAACCACTGCTCTGGAAGCGAAAGTGAGGTTTAAAAGAGCCTCCCACAAAAACTGCTGGGCCTGAACCAAGTTGCCTGCTCCTGAAAAGATGAAAGGCAAAAAGGCTGAGTGAACCAATTCAGCTTTTCCCCATCAACGAGGCTGGAAAATTACTGCCAACCTTCATCTACCTACTGATTAGAATTTTCCAGGTGACAAGCCAGAAAATCAAACAGGTTGTTTCTCCCAGAATAATAATTTTCATTAAAATCCCTTTCCACTAATAATCTAGTAGTTCTGACTTTCTGGCCAAGAGTTGGTGTTAATTCCCCCCACCCCTCTTTTTTAAAAAAAGAGGTAGTCTTTAAAATTTTCAGCCTTCTAGAGATAGCAACATTTCTTTTCTAATATAGCAAGTGGGTTAAAAAAAAAAAGCAGGATGCTTATCAAACGTTTGGTTTAAATTATCTCCAAATAAAATAGGAATAAGAATACTTCCCAGTATGAGCAAATGAAAACCAGTGAAAATCTGTACCCTTCTTGTCAGCTACAAATAAAATGTATGCAGCAGTAGCATGATTTGCCATACATCCTGAATTAGATGTCTCTGTTTTCCCATGCACATGTGAGGAAAACTAAAAATACTAAATATCTTTAAGAAGGGTTCTTTGTGTAGAAACTTTTTGTTCAAATTTAAGCCTTTTTCCCACTCTCCCTCATTCCCCAAGGTACTGATCATACTGTGTCACATGTGAACTCATGACATGTGATGTGAAATTACTTAGTCCCTTGATGTGCCAGCTGGCTAGCTTGGAAAATAAGCTTTGTCTCAGATACTTCAACTTAACCAAATTGCATAAAAAGCAACCATTTTGTATAGTTTCGTGAGGTAGAGGGAAAGGTAAGGAAGTGCTTGCTAGTATTTACAAAATTTTGAAAGTTGTGTGTCCTGCTGAAGTGCCTTGTGAATGGGCAGTCTGCAGGAATTTTATTACACAAGAAGAGAAGGTTTAATTCTGAAGTTTTTAACCACTTGCAGTTTTAATGTTTCTCTATAACTGTATAGGTTATATAGATCCATTTCATATAAATAAGTTGTATCAGGTTAATTATTTTAGAGTAAACAGCAAATCATTTGACTTTGTACATTTAGAAACCCTTATTTTACTTCAAATCAAGTCCACTTCGGATGAGGATTGAATTGGCGCCCTCTAAACCAAACCCAGTTTAAACCAATCTCTAAACATCTATACGGACACGCATGATGATCAGTTAGGAAATGAGTATTGATGAAAATAAGTATGCAGAAAAACCCCAGGATATCTATAGCACAAATCACCCAATGGGAGTCAAGAACACTCTTCTTCCATGAAGAAACTGTGCTCTGAACAGTATTAAACTCATGCAATTATTTTTTTAAGAAATACATGAAGTGATAATGGCCCTAAAATCCTTTGTCTATAGCTTTGTTCTATGAAGAGTCGGAATCACCACTATCTTTATTCTTCCACTACTTCTTACTTCTGGGACAGGGAACAGCCCGGGTCACACAGGCTATTTTTCTTACTGTTGTTTACTCTCAGCCTACACGGTACCTATCTAGGTGTCTCCCATAACTTATGTTTGTAATCGAAAGGACCCTCTACTGACTAAAAAGCTTTGGGAAGTCCTGTCACCTCTATCAACAAAATTAGGAGACAAACTCACTGAGCCTGCCTGGAGGTGATCTACAATTCCTTGTCTTGCCATTAAAGAACTCAGAGAGATGTCCTAACTACAGCTCATAGGCTCTAAAATCACTAGCCACTGATCGGGGAAACCAGATGGCAGTACTGCAGATAGTCTTATTTTTCTGTTTATCTGAAAATTTAACATTTTGCTCTGGAAGCAAAGCTTCTTATCACCTGTGGTGTAGTTGTTTGTTGTAGCTTAAGCACAAAGTCTTTTTCACCTAAATCTTTTCTGAGTGAGCATATGCCTTCAAAACAAGACGAGCTACGCTCCTAACCAGGGCTGTCTAGCTGAAATTACTGAAATCAGCTAAACCATGTCAGCCAGCAGTGCAGACAGCAGAACTCAGCTTATTCCGTCATGTTAAACCTTATCGCTGGGAAACAAATAATGAATTTGAACCTGGGCTACCAACACAAGTTTGTTTTTTCTTCACTCCTTTACTAACCTGACCCAAGTCAGGGGCAATTTTTTTTTTTTTTCCTTTCACTTTTGGTGAAGGCAGTCAGCAGGAATGCAGCCACACCACCTGGGAGCTTCTGTGTCATTATGCAGCATCCCTGTCTCCCACATCACAGCTACATACTGCACTACATTAACAGATTCTACAGTTCCCTTAACAGCTCCAGAAACCCACCAAAGGAAATGTAAAAGCATTAGTTTTAATCCCCTGAGAAGCATTTTATTGTAATCTGTTCCCAGGTGGGGTTCTGAGCGACCACTGAGGAATAAATCCTAATTAGCTTTGATTTTTTTCCAGACCATATTATTAATGTATATTAATGTACTTAGCTTACTACTCCTTTCTGACAAGGTGTTTTGTGGAAGAGTTTTTTAAAGCAGTTATACAATAATCTTGGTTATTTGAAAAGTTGCTATGCATACAGTTATTAAACACCCTTCCTCTTAGGAAGTCGGTTATGAGAAGGGGAAATAATAAATAAGATTTGCTCAAGTTTGTAAACATTTTCAACTTCTATTGTCATTTCATGCAATGGTTGAAACCATAATCTACTTCTTTGCTTGTGCATGCATCAATCCCTGTGACAGTGACAGAGAGAGATGGGATTTCTTAGACCCGGTTTGTCTGACACAGCTCCACCGGGCAGGTCTTCGAGCTGAGAAGTTTCTCCTGACAGCACTACAATGTAATTAGCGTATCCTTGTTCTGTGGCAAGTGTTGCTACTGCAGCTTTGCAAATAGCCTCTTCGCCTCTGAGAAACACTTAGTGGAAACCAAGTCTGAATTTTGAAAAGGCTGAATTTGACTTAGCTTCCAGACAAAAGCACACGCTAGAGATAGTGTGAGAAAATTATTTTCTGAAGTCTACTTTAGTTCCCTCACGCCATAGCAATTGAGTCATATCTTGCCTCCAACTATGCTAACCTGCAGTGAAGCAGCTCTCTTCAGAAACTATTCAGCAGACCCATGTTGTCCAATGCATCTTTTGTTAGGAGTATAGTCAACTTGCCACCGTGTCATTTCGGTAGAAGCAATCTAAATTCTCCTAACAGAGACCGCTACTTTATTCTAAACTTCATCCATCTGCCAAGGCAACACAAGTCCTTCACTACTGTGTGAACCTGCACAGCACAACCAAGACAACTTCACTTGGAGCCAAATATTTCTGTCAAAACTTCCCTAGCGCATGTCTGGAGCAGGCACAGAGCACCAAACTGAACTGTCATGGGATATCATGCTTTTTGTGAGGAAAATTAATGAGCAGAACTGGAGAGCCACAAAGGTCAGAAGGGACCTCTGCTGGATTAATAACCTAAAAGACAGACAAAGATCACACTGCTCTGCAGCTCATGCTGCACCTGAACACTGGCTGTGAGCCGTCCCACCATTCCCCTAAGCTGCAGATTTGAACACGCTAATGAGAGAAATAACACGTACAACAAAATTCAAAAACCCACCCCCTGGAGCAGAACAGAGACACAAAGGCGGGCTACGCCGCAGTCACTGGGTTGCTGAGAGCACATCCACCACGACCCTCCAGAAAACAGAGAGCACGTTGCTTTCTTCCCCGCGGTGCCTGCCTTGCAGGAGCAATGGGAGAATTTGGGGCGAGTGCTACCCAGCAGCGTGCTGCCTCCAGCCCGGGGTAGCCACCGAAACACATCCAGGCAAAAAAATCCGCACATAAAGCACAGATGTTCTTATGGGCTCGCTTGTTTCCATATTAATACACTAAGCACTCGGGATTTTTTTTGTTTATTTTCTAAGTTTTTGGTGTGAATTCATTAATTAACCCAGTAAATTTGCTAATGAATATTTTAATAGCGTTAATATGCTGTATATGCAAATTGAGTCTACCAAGTGTCACCTGGAGAAGAACTACTTCAACGTTTGATTGATTTGTGATGCAGGCTTTGTTTTGCCACTCTTTCCCTTCCTCTAGATCAGGCAGGTGGCTTTCCAGGAATAATCACGTCCTTAGCACAAGTCATCATGGAAGATGATTTCACACGGGCAGTGAAGGTTAAATATTTTTAAAATGCAAACAAAATGAATTTTTAAAAGCTTCAAAATAGCTTTGGATTCAGAAAGCTCCTCGCAATCCACGGGCGGTTCTCTTTAAGGAAAGATGCTCTTAAGTTATGCAGACTTCTCATTTGTCAGTTCAGAGATTTCTCTGTCTCCTCTGCCACATAGTCTGTATAATTTAAGGTGACTCACTGTACAGGAAAGTTCACCTTCCATTAAAATGTTTTCTTTAGTAAGCACTCTCCTGGAAGTGCTGTAGTGTAAACATGAGTGGCTACGAATACGAACATTTATTAAATAGTGCTGATGAATTTTTCAATACCTAAGGGAGAGCAATTCACAGCTCAATCATTCAGGCCATTTTAAGTGCTGCACAGGACAATTCCACTACATCTTCCATTAATATTTAATTGCCCATTTTATTCTGTTTACCTTTTTGGTTAATATATAATTTAAAGCCCTTCTACTAAAAAGGAGGGGAAAAAAAAGAGAACAACTGTTAGCCTGCTTTTAACAAATCTCTGGTGAGAGCTTTTCCTTCATTTAAAATTCATTGCAAAGAATTTTTATTTAATATCAGTAACACAAACCCCAGGTATTAAAGCAAAACTTGGAAGCAACTGTTGCATAACAGTCCTGACACTGACTTAGATTTGACTGTCACCAGTTTCTGACTGGCAGCCTTTGACAAAGCACCCCAGCAGCCTGGGATGATGCCACATAGTCTGACCACTGGAAGGAAGCAAAAAAAAACCCCACCAGTGTCACAAACCCCACTCCTGTTGCACAAAGGTTATTCCAGAGGAAGTAATATTCTTCATGGTTTCAGTGGAGAGAGAAAAGTGACCGCAAAATATAACAAAAACATTTTGTTCCCTTTTACAAAAATTGACAATGTTTACAGCTGGATATATTACACTGTGGTGTTTAGGGAAAAAAAACTGCTAGATTAATAGGCCTGAAAATATTTGGGCACTGTAAACTGGATATGAAAGCAACAATCATGTAAGAGTGTTACACTTGCTTTTCATTGCCAGTCGTTGGCATATCACAGCTTATCACAATCAGGTATCTCGCAGAGAATGACTGATGTATTAATAGCAGTAATAGAGCTGCTTTTGAATTTGGAACAAAATTAATAGCAGCGGTACTTAAGCTTCAGTTATTATTTTGGGAATCCCATGCAAACTCAGATGGGCTTAAATATTGACATAAGTGTGGTTGTTCTGAACTATTGAGAGGCTGTAGGTTTGATCTTGCACTCTCCGTAGTCTTTAATGTATGTAAAATGGATTAGGAGTTAACAGCCTGAGACAGTCTATCACTTTTACCACCTCCTGCCCTAAGGTAGGATCTGTGGTTGGTGGAACTCCAGACACACCTTAATAACTGCCTCATGTGCTCCTTTGGCTTTGCAAGAGGAACACCGCATGAGTACAGAACAGATAAATACCATTTTCTCTGAGAAATAAAGAAATTGTTATATTGCTTACTGGATTCACAGTCCTTTCACTGTCTCTATTCATTTAGCAATCAGGTTATTTAAAATTATCCTCTCTATATATTTGATAGATTGAAGCAGATACAGACACAGACACAGATGCTTATGTATATACATAGAAATTGTGTATATATACACATACACACATATACATACACATATATGCATACATTTACATACATATATACACACACTATTTCTTCAAAACAGAGGGCTACCCTTCAAAGGTACTTACTTTCATGGTTTTACAGGAATAGTAAATCCTAGATATTACTGTGCATGCTCTGAGTTTCACTTAGCTTTGTCTTTCAAAACCTGGTTACCAGGGAAAGGCCAGCAAGGCTATCGTGTGTCCTGTCCTTGTAGAAAGTTATTTGTGCTCTTTTCAGCTGAGATATGTCAGGTCATCTCACAGCCAATGCTTACCAAATGTCTGTTCAATACGGTACAGAATGTGAGAAAAGATAAAGACATTGGTCCTGCTGCATTTTCTACTGATGCAATCAAATGAGGATATTAATATATTTTCATGTACATAACTTCTACCTGTACTTTAGTCAAATCCCCTTAGGGGCAGAGGATGCATGCCATAAAAACAGAATCCCGACCTATTCAAATGTTGAGAATTTTTTGAAAAATAAACAAATGATTAATTAAAAGAATTAAACTCCCTAGCTTTTTTGGCTCACTTCCTTCTTTTCATTTTCTTTTCTAATCATTCAGTGTACATCTACATAGCATAATACCATGCCATGGAAGCAGATCTACATGAGGTATTAGAAAGCTGGTGCATCAAGCAAGCATTTTTTCAGTGTCAAATGCTTTGCTTTTCAGAATTAAGTATAACACAAAAGACTAGTGTATTCATATTCACAAGATCAGAGTCTAACTTATATAACACCCTGATGAAAGTGAGAAAATGTGAGGACGTTAGCATGATTTCAGCCACTGTATATAAAAAAAATAAAATAAAGGAGAGGCAAAAAACATGAATAGAGTAAAAGAGCAGATCTGCAGTCCTCAAAGAGGAAACATATCTAGTACTGGAAAATGTTTAGATTTGCTTCTAGTACATCTTCATCAACCTTGGGAACAGACTAGGTGTACTCAATGACATTATCTGCAACCCTGCTTCTTAGAGTTAAAATCTCAAGGTACCAGTGTAAGGCTGCCTCTTCACAAGTGAACTAGCTGAGAATAATTAACATTTCTGTCTGCAGTAATACATGGGCAAGGACAACATTGGCAAGAAGTCTCCATGTTTAATCACCAGATCAGGAACAGGCAGTCAATACAATCATGGGGAAGGTCACTCTGTATTTGAATCCTCAGACTTTATCATAGTCTAGAAAACTAACCCAAGTCTGGCTGAAGTTTAAGCGAAAAATGTCTCCATTAAAAGCAAAACAAGACACACACACACACGCACACTCCCTTTCTCTAATCTTAGCAAGAGATATTTTGAATCTTCAAGACTTCCATATAGCAAATCTTCACGCGGGTGCAAGGTCAGCAAACAGTAATTTCCTCATTAACAGTCCAAGCCATGAGGATGTGTTTCCTCCTCTGCGTGATCAATGTGCTGTGACATGCTTGCTAAGGGCCTCTCTCCACTGCTGCCATTTCCCATGACCTCCAGGAAAGCAATATGTGGTGCCTACCTCTACTCCAGCTCTTTGGTCTGTTTTGAGCTTGTTGCACAGAATAAGTGCCGACCACTTATGGTCTCATTTCCCCTATCAGCCGGCCTAAAACACCAGCATTCTGCAACACCAAGGGCATGCAGTTTGAGATATAAGCCTATTCAGTCTGAACTCATGAAAGTAATACTTAAGCTATAGACACACCTGATAAAATAAAATGTGTTTTTATTAGTAGCTTTGTTATAGTTTGCAAATATACAAGGCCTTTTGCTGTTTTGGATTATGTTTTCTGTGCCAAATCTAGTTGCCTGCCCTACACAGTAGATAACTAGATCTTATTATTTTATTTACATTTAGCCAGACAGTAAAATGGATTTACCAGTTACAACCTACTCGCAGAGATCAGAGTAATCTACATTATTTGAGAAAGGTTAGTAATCTTCACCCAGTAACCAGACATGGTGTTAGCATGTTAAAATCCGTTTTCAGCCCAGAGCAAATGAATTCATAGACACTACTATAGGTGGTCACCCAAGAAGCAGAGTCTTTCTAGTTTGGTTCGTGGATGTTTTTCTAAGGTTGTCTGAACAACAGATAGACGCTGCATGTTATTGGTCTTTCTGCTGTCTAGGACTATCTGCAAACCGAAGCTAGCAGATAGAGGGGAAAATTCATTCTTTTGGTTTGGTGTTTCTCCATTTGTGTTTTATTAAATTATCAAAGTATCTTTGTCTGTTGTTTTCTGATTTTTTGTTTGCTTCCTTTATTACACTGGAAATTGCTAAACACAGAGATGTTTAGAAGCTGTTTCTAGTCATTGTCTAAGTTTCACATTCCCTCATACTTCCTCTCTAGACTTAGTATGTCACTAGTTAAATATGGTCTATTCATATCATTCTCCTATTAAATGACTTCAGATTTTCTCTTGCTCCTAGAAAGCTGACCCAAACGGGATGCATCATTGTTTTTTTAATATCTGTAAAGTCAACCACAAGTATTTTTTAATGTCCCTGATATTTTTCAGTCTGTTGTCTCTAATTTCCCTGTCATTAGCAGACATGTGATTATCAAACCTCACAGTTTTACTGGTAGACATTCAGTACCAGTAAAAGCTTTTACTTCGGGATTGCTTCATTCAGTACCCCTTACATAGGCACAAGCTCTTAATTTTTATCACATGCTTGTAATATTTTAGTATTCCTCTAGTCACTTCCATGGATTAGATGGAAACTACTAGTACAAATTTCAAGCATAGCACTAGAGGTTTAGTATACAAGAAGATCACTTGGGTCAGTTCTGCCATGTTGTGTAACCTCAGCTGTTGTTAAAATACCTTCTGGAATTGGTGTTGTGTTCCCAAGCAAACTACTTTGATATTATTTTTCTGACCAGTTTTCTCTCCCAAAAGGGTGAGTACATTGTCTGCACGCCATCCTTCAGAAAATAAACTCACTCTAACATGTTCAGGTGCACTTGTTCTGTGCTGCCTGCAGACGACAAGCAATGGGGTGAAGAGCGACAGAGTTGGGCTCCTCTGAGGAAAGGGGTACCTTTTTGTTTCCTTTTCAGGGTACACAGTATACAGGGAATGCAGACAACACTGTAAGTTAGGAAATAATCACACCACACCTCTTACCTCATCCTCAACAGTCGTACAGGAGGACTCTTACCGATGCTCATAGGAGTCAATACATTGGTCCTACAACATGTAAAATTTGCTTCCACTTTGTCAGACCCAGACATCAGTGCTGATGCTACCAGGCTGGGTGTTCAGAGTGCTCTGTCTGCTAACACTGCACCTTCTGCTCCATTTCACCCTGTGGATGAGTAGGACACTACATTCATTCCACACACGTAGTAATAAGGGTATGATCCAGAAGACAATCAAACATTTGGAATGGATCGATCACTAACGTCAGCAGAAGCCTGGATCTGCAAATCTCTTGTAGTACACACTTGTGACAACACCGATTAAACATAAGAGAGAAATGTTACTTTAAAATGTCGCTAGAAATGGTCCCTGTACTTCAACGGTTGACTCATCTTATGGAAATACATTACCTCCTTGAAACACACTATGTCCATGTTTATCCTTCTGCCTTTGTGACAGGATCACACCAGTAAGCTGAAAGTAATCAGCAATTAGCAGTGAAGCTTTCAAAGTCCCTTCATATGAGTAGAGAGCTCTGCAACAGTCAGTAATTAAGATTCACATTCTTTGTTCCTATACATGTGCCTGTGCACATCTTTATAGATGTTCCTACATGTAACCTTCATGATAAGCAATGGTTTTGAATGCATATGTGGAAGAGGTTGATCAAGATCATCTTTCCACTAGATCTTTGTGCAGACATACTTCATAAAGTACAGGCAGCCAACAGATGGGGAAATACTCACAAAGACGCACCATGTGCAAATCTTACTGCCACTGAAGTACATGCTAAAAAACATTAATGAATCAGAGGAAGTAGTATGGCACTCAACACTATCCACACAAAAATATTTCTCTTCCATATAGTCTAGTTTCTTCACACGTAAACTTCACATATAATCTGATAAAGTTAGAAGTATACAGAAAGTTTCAGAAAAAGGACAGTTTACCATATCCCTTTTGAACTAGACTGGGACACAGTTGTGCAAAAGGACTGAGATTTCAATAGGGAGTAATTCAGAAAAATCTTGAATTTGTTTTTTCAAACAGTGCAAAAACACTCTTTGCCATCAAAATAGAGTTGGCAATTCTCATGTAAAAATGAATTTCCAAGCCAGACTTAGAGGGAAACAAGTTAAAAGAAACTTAAAGGAAAAAGTGTTTACTTTAGAGAGTTACAGGAAGAAAAATTCAAAAATAGTTCACTAGGTAAATGAAAATAAAAAGTAGTTGATGCCCTCAGTAAAAGTGGTGCTTGGCCTGGCTTCACTTCAGGATATGTTTGGTATTTAAAGCTGGACTTTTTAATTGTGAAAAGTGTTTTCTGTCAAGGAGGATTCTACTACATTTTTAAATATCACTGAAAAGCTTAGGAAGTTTTCTTTGCCACTGTAAGCGTTCAGCATTTATAAGCAAAAGTGGAGAGGTTTGAGTTTAGTTTTAAATTACGTTAAACTAAAATATCAGATTGTCCAGACTGTTATTCATCAGAACAGTTTCCTCCTTATCATATCCACAATTACTGCTGAGAAGATCAACAGAGGAATTTTTCCATTTTCCCTTAGAGCTGGACTGATACGAGGAAAAACTATAAGGCAGGTTCTATCTCTGCAATATCCAGAATCCTGTCTTCATACAAAAATTACACATGCCTGTTAGATAGCTTTTACCCTAATGCTGTAATGGTTCTGTATTAAAAATTAGGACTCTCTTCCTTATGTGAGTTTAAATGTCACCTTTGAAAAAGTTTAGAATATAATGTATGTGAATATAGGATTATCCACCAGCTTGTGGTTTAATTTTTAAAGTAATTTCTTTACCTATGCTAAGTATCCATCATATTCTACTGTGTGTATGACCAGCGATGCAAATACATTACAATGATCTCACATACATTTCCAAAAATAGAGAAAGAAGTATTTAAAGTCAGAGATTTTAATTTGATCATTGTCTCATCTAACTTATATTTATGCGGTTATATAAGTCCATTCATTCAACACATCAATATATACACCTATGCTATATACATGCACTGATGATGCTATTTATTTCCAACAGATACAAAAAATGATTCTTTGCACAGTCTTGAAATCATCATTGGAAAGAAAATAAGTGACTCTGTACTGAAGATTTTCTTTCACTGAATTAGAAATTCCCTGATGTAACTTCTTTCACCAATTAGGAATAAAGACGCATTTTTTACAGGTAATTCCAAACAGTCCACTTTGGCTTAGACGTAAGTATTGAGCTGCAAAAAAGCAGTACACAGTGCTTATGATGTTTAACATAAAATGTCTAGTAGCAACAGTAATTGAGTGAGTTTCTTTTATCCTACGTGTAGGATAAAATATAATTAACACCATGGATACTCTTCCTCTGCATCTAAGAGTAGGTTGGGGCAGCAAAATACACCATGTGTGTCTCACCTAAACTAAATTATAGAGAAAATGGGATGCAATTAAAACAGATATATATCATTTCCAAACAAGTTTATGAGAAAAATATGGTCTTTCCTACTTTTAAATATCTGTGTTCTTTTTAGTATAGATCTGCATGTTTGGCAGGATATGTGCTTTCCTACTCTAAGGTTCATTATCTTTGCTTATCTTTGACAGTGAACAGAAACCAAAGTACATTCTCTGTACTTAAAAAACATGCACAATAGGCATGCCACCAAAACTTATCGGATAAAGAAATAATGCTTTCTTTTAGCCATCTGTCTCTTCACATCACTTCCTGTAATTATTGTTACAATTCGGTTTCAGGGCTTCATAAGAAACAATATTAGGTAACATTAATAACAGTATCTAATTAGATGGTTTAAGATTCAGTTTGGAGTTAGATTTCAATTAGCTTAAAACAAGTGGAAGTATGCATGTGTCAGAGAGAAGGGTGGGAGCAAATGCAGAGAAGGTTATTTATTTTGCTTTGCTCGACTGGCTACTAAGGGAGAGGAAGATGCGCCTCCTCAGCTCTGTTATATACAGCCTTTGCTTTTTCTCCTGACTTCCACCCTCCCCAACCCCCCGACAGATGGGAAAGTTACAGCCAATGCTAATTTAGATAACATCTAAAGCCTTGCCTGACAAGGTAAGTTCAAATTATGAAGCAATCCCTTCACATAGAAAGACCTTGTTAGTTAGATTAGTGGTGGATTGGCTCTGTGTGACAGCTTGTTTGCTAAAGGTGAGCTATCTGCATTTCCAATGCAGGCAAGCCATATCATCATTTAAAGAAAAAAATAAAGATGTCATTTCTCTTATTTGTCACAGAGTTCATGTAATATTCCTTCTCAGTTCTCTTCATTGTTGACTTCTTAGGAAAATAGCAGCAACTGTGTACCTTCGAGTGAGACACCTAATTTTGTTATGGATGAACATAGTGTTGTGACAAAACAGTGGCACAGCTGTCATAACAGCTGTCACACATTAATCATGACAGTGACAAATAGCATAATTACTTTATCTGGAATGTCTAGCATGCACACTCAGTATGCACCACTGCAGCATAAGCATATCAAGCATGGTTTAATTAAAAGACATCAATACAGGTTAGTTAGACATGGTCTTGGAGACACTGATACAAAATGAAAATAAAATTATTTATCAGTTCCTTTTTAGGGACACTCAAAGACCAATTACTTAGGCGACAAGGTAATTTGAATCTCTTTTCCTAATCAGTCCCTTTGATGCCAATTCTGCACGGCGAATTGAGCTACTGGCATGCATGCATTTCTGACCCAAAACCTCAGCTATGTAGCATATTCAACGGTTACCCTTTCTTCCAAGATGGCTTAAATGTTCACATCTGTCCCACATCCTTTGATTGCACAAAATGTAGCAAAATAACAAGCTTCATTGTGTGCTGCTGGGTAAAAGTTTTCTTTCCCACAGACTCTCTAATGGAGATAGAATAGTGAAGCTTGTGTCACAACGTGTGCTTTGGGTTCTGCAATTGCACCTGCCAAGGCTTAGGTATTATGTAGCAAAAGCCCATTATAAAGATAACTACCATTGAAAAATGCAAATCCAGCTCAGGCTCTAATTTCAAACAACCCAAAGCATTAAGAGGTAAGTTTTTGTTTCAGGACCCTACCCAGTTCAAAGTTTCTTTACTTTAGCATCACTCTCTGGGTCTACATGTGTATACAGGTTTGCAGCTGTTTTGTTTAGGCTTTTCTGAAGATAAAATACACCCACAAAATACTGTCGCCAAGGCTCACTTCACACAGCAAATTCCACTGGTAATTACCAACTCGTAGTATTTTTACTTTTTGCTCCAGATTTGTTAAGCTCTGCAACTCATTGAATTCACTTATTGAATTTCTAGGGGCAGTTCATGAATTGTACTGAAGCCGACTCAATGAAATATTAATGAATCAATTTCCATAGACATGGATTCATTATCTCACTGGATGGCATCAGAAAACACAGTCCTGCAGGCAGTATCCTTCCACCTGCCTGCCAGAGGATTTCATTTTATTATTCAATTTTTAAAGCCCACACTCAGACTTCTTGATAAGTTTACACCAGTAGCTTTTCAGTCTCTTGCTCCAAGACAAAATTAAGGGGGAAACATTGTAATATTATTTAGCTGAACCTCAGTAATCCATCAAATGTGATTTCCTATTAACCAGCAAAGCAAGATTGTCAGTGATGTGTTATAGATCACAAGAAGCAAAGATTTTTCAAACATGAGAAATTCTTTCAAAATATGAAAGCTTTTTTTTTTTTTCCATTAAGAGGTATAAAGGGAAAAATGGCAAAATATTTTAGTAATTGGTTTCGGGGGTAGAAAATTTACATCAATGAATGCAGGATTTAATGACTGGATTTAAGATTTTTACGCTTCCGCAGAGAAGCTATGTGGAGCTATAGTCTGCAGAAACGCATGTAACATTTCAGCCATATATATTTTTAAGACACCCCATGGTTACCCCGTCATGGCTTGCATAATTACTCGTCTGTTCTCTAATAAGCACACATCTACCAAATGAACTGCATGCACCTGATTCTTCTGTCACGTGCTTCAGGTTTGTAACCAAAATCATTGCACTGACTTCCTCTAGGTTAACAATGGGGGAAAGACAAATGTCTCATCTCCTTTGGCATCCTGGATTTGGTGGACCAGCACATGAGGTTCTGCCATGCTCATAAAGCAGAAACCTCACCATCAGGATAAACTGTTTTCATTAAGTTTGGGTTCAGTGGAGTTAAATGTTGGACTCCTATCTAAATTAATTTTTAGGGTATTCTTTGGCATAACCAATTGCCAGCTAGAAGATGAAATTCCAAAATCCTCCCTCGCTTGCCTAGGTTAATGAGGGAAACCTTCATTATTCCTCTATGTGTGTTCATCAGATACCTCACAGAAGTACTCTCTTTCCCTAACAATGGGAACCAGCAGGCTTTTGGTGTGAAAATTAGCAGCTGCCGATTGTATTTATCTCTTTGACTAAGAGGTTTATTATTTATCTTCCCTGTTGCAGTGCCCATGTGGCAGCACTGATATTGAGCAGCTGGACAGATTGCACCCTGGAGCCACATCTGCAGCTATATAGATCAACACCACTTTCATTGCCTCAGTGCTGGAGAAGTTTATCTTCTGTCAGCTAGATTTACTACCTACTTCATGAATTGTTAAGGGTTTTCCCTTCCCCTCCCCCAATTTTATTTTCAAAGCATGTTAGTGTAATCTGGTACTGATTGTTAACAGCTGATTAGTTAAGCATTTGCTTACTTTTTTTTCTAATTAATAGGGATTTCCAGTTGGGTTTGCAAAGATGAATCTTGAACGGTGACAAGAATAAACAGCGGTTGCTCAGTGAAACTGGGAAATGGCAGGAAAGGACTGCAAGCTATAAAACAATAAGAAATATCCAAACACACGAGTGCATCATGCATCATAGCTGTTTCAGTCATTTCTTAGTATTTGAGTTGACCAGGCAGTAATTACTCACATCAGGCCTTCTTTTCTGAGAAAGTCAAATCCTAAATAATTTGCTTTCCATAAAGAACAAAAAATGTATCCTGATGCCAATAGCAATCATATCCTAGTCAGAATCTGTATGTTTTTCTAATAATCCATTTAAGGAACAACAGCTTTATACAAACCTGTGCACCTACACAATATTATCAAGTTTCTAGCCAGACAGCTGTCATATCAGCAAGGCAGAATCCAAGAAATTGTTTGGGTTAGTTCTCTTGGAACTTGGCTTTGGAACACGGTTTTTTCCATTTGTCTCGTTGGCATCAGTGGACTGCAAATATAGCGGAGCAGAAGGACTCTTCTTCCATTTTTTCATTTCTCTCCTTAAAAGATGAAAAAATTTATACTGCTTTCCTACTTCCAGGAAAACTCTAAAATAAAAGATCAGAAAACCAGGAATTCTCAAGTTAATTGAGGTCATTTCAACTCAGGAAGTAAGAGCAGTGTTTATACACATACCAGTTGTGTCCAGTTTTCACCTCTGTTTACAGACGAAAGAAGTTTGTGGTAATTCCTATACTTTTGATGTAAATCTCCAAAATCCTCTGCTTTCATCGCACCGTCTCACCAAATGTGAATTATGTTTGTACCTAGTTAGCAGCACAGGTCTTTCATTCCTCCAGCCTCCTTCCCCAGCTAATATTTTTGTGAACCTAAAACTGGAAGTCATGGGTCCCCATGCCCCACTGTTTAGGATAGCTATATAATGCCACAGTTCATCGTTAGCACGCACTCTACATTTCTATGAGATCAAATCTCCACTGCAACATGACGTGTAAGCCCAAAGGAGAACTCCCAGCAAAACCTGACTGTCTGTACATAGTATAAATGACTACTGTAATGGAGTCAGAAACCAGAAGAATTTTTAAAAGGAATGGAAAGAACCAGAGTAGAATTTGATGTGTGCTGAATGTATCCGAAACTTTTTATCACTCAGTATAAGCTTATATGAAAAGCATTGGGCAGAATCCACTGAGAATAGTGGTTTCAAAACATAGCTCAGAAGGAAGAAGGGCAGAAGAGAGAAATCAGACGCTCTGCGTGCTTAAATAACCAAGTAGGTAACGATGCAGAAGGTCCCTTTTCCTTTCTCCATAGTTTCTAAATATTCAAATAGATCAGTTTTGTCAGTTCTTTGGAAAAGATACTCTTATTCCAAACAGCCATTTGCACTGGGTTAAGAGTGGTGGTTTCTTGTTCACTTCGTAAGTACAGCTCTATCTGAATCTTTTTATCAAAGTCGACAATTGAGTTGCTAAAGCAAAATTCAACAATCTTTTCTGACAACAAAAGAGACATACTCAGTGCCCCTTTAAATATTTTTGTGTTCAGTGATGCTATATTTTTTATCATGGCTGGTTAACATTTCATTCTGGCTAGCTGGAATATATTACATCTTTCCAATGTTGAAATTGAGTATTATAAAATCCTGAGTTAAAACAGTGCTGTGTTTTCATACTGTAGCACCAAGTTAAGTCGAGCCTTGTGCATAAAAATACAGCATGAAATATCCAACTGTTTTTTTATTGATCTACATAAATACCATACAGGGAATATTGCTAATGAAGTGGATATCAGGTTATCTAGACACCTTAGGAAAAGGTTATCACTTTATTTTAAGTATCCCATCAATCTTTATGAATTACTGTTGTGTTCTGTGTAAAATTGCTGATTTTAATGTATATGATATTCATGAGTATGTCAAATGTATACCCAGAGAGATATCGATGTAAGAAGAAAACCTTAAGCATGTCCTGTTCTCACCCCTTCCATGAAGGATGTTACTTTTAATGCCGTGGCTGTACATGTATGCTTTTGTTACACGTCAAACTGCACAGAAGTATTGGGCAACAACAGCCTTTTGAGACAGTCACCTTTTTAACAACCTGTAGTTAACTTCATCAACCCTTACAGTTGGCAGATTGTGGCCATATGGATCTGCAGTCATGATTTCCTGTTCAGCCTTCATATCATCATGCACATTGTAGGGTGACGTGACAGATCTATGCCATGTGCGGGCATCCGTATTCCTCACTGAGATTTCTACCACCTGGGCTGGCCTGCAAGAGCTACAGCAAAAAAGTCTACAACTTTTCAGGGTGGAAATGAAGGAAAAGGAAAACAACAACACTGGTGTTACTGTGTTGTGGTAGTGAAGTTCCTCTAAAGACAATACTCATATGGGTGGGCCCAAATAACCTCCATAGACAGTATAGCTCATTGTTGCAGAGCAAAAAGATTGAGGAGTCTCAAAAAGAGTCGGTCTTTTAATTTTGCCCCACAGGAATACGGATCATAATTTAAATGTTTCAGGGAAAAGGAAGAGAAATTCTTGACAGCAGTTTTGTGATCCATGCTTTCCTATCTTGTCATTAGAGCTATCAAATACAAGCCTGATCAACTCATTAGGTTTTAGACAAATTCTTCATAACTCTGTGTCATGGTTTAGGCACCTCAAACCAAGACACTGTGTTAAAAACACAGTTCATATCAGTTCTGCAGATGGTCTCCTGAAAGCACAAACTCAATTCAGGAAGTGTTTATATATGTTTAATGAATAACTCACAGACAATTAAAAGGGGGGTTAAGTAAGTACAGGCTAGAGACTTCTGGCAAGGCTTCTTTTTGGATGGGTCTTGTTGTTGGGTTTTGGGTTTGTTTTTTTTTTTTTTGTTTTGCTTAGACATAAGGCAATGTAAGTACACCCACATGGTTCCAAACCTAAGCAAGCGTGCATTCCTCACCTATGTGGATCCTCCACTCCCTCACTTAGAGTTTTGCTAGCTCAGGGGTTTCTGCTTTGGTGTTGTTTGGGTGCTGCAATCATGCCCTTAGAGTCATCATCAAAAGCAGCAACAAGCACTTTGAGTATGAAGTTGCGTTCAAAGTCTACAGGTCTGAGGCTTTTAGGTGCTCTGAAAATTTAGTCTATTATCTTTTTTGCTACTTCAGCCTGACGCACACATGAATGCATCCCTAATGCACCACGAATAATAAGCAAAGAATATGTTACTATTAGTCATTATTATAGAGGAAGAGGACAGATTTGGTAATAAGGTCTAAACTTTGAGCAGTTCTGAGATAACCACCCCCTGTATATATTTCCATACCATACAAAATGAATCACAACTCTAATCTCATTATTGCACTAACTATCCAGGTGTCATGACCACATCCTGAATGTTCTCTTTGTTCCCTGATGAGTGACATAAGCATACTTAATATTTGAGGATAACAATCAGCCATTCTCTGGCTTAATGCCTGGGTACATGGCCTAAATGGATACACTCCTATGACATTATAACAGATGTGCTTTCTCATCTTGCTACTTAATTGTTAATGTAAACCCTATTTAATAATGATGCAATAATAATCCGATGATTCATTAACAGTAGCGTCCTTAGCATAATAGCCATTTTCAGTACCGAGTCTATTAGCAGAAGGACTTAAAACTCCAGCAAAACAGAATAAGAACTTTTCAGCAGAACAGTTCGCAGATCCCCTAATTATCTCCCAAAAGCAAAAAGAAATATTAAGTAAAATTTACTTTGTTTTAGAAAAGAAAAACATCATTTGACTTTGTAGAATAAGATTGTGCCAGGAAGTTAAGCTGTGTGACTATCCTGGGAAGTAGTTTTGCTGAGCTTAATCTTTGTAAGATCTATCCCATAGCAAAGACAGGTTTTTTCCCAGAAAATCATTTGGCCTCCAAACATGTTAACTAGTCACAAAAGACTTTAGAAGAGGCCAGATTCTATCTGCACGCACAATGTATAGGTCCACACACACCTGTAGTATTATATTTTTTTACAATTTATGCTGAAATTTTTGCTATTTTTTCTCTTTAAAATTACAAGCATCTCTAGTACTCTTAAAATAATTACTCCAGTAAAAAAAGTTCCCTTAAGCTAGTCTAATTAAAACTGTGTCAATGTTTACCTGATGCTCACACTGTGCTGAGAAGGGAATATGTGTTACAGAAGTGATAATTCATTCAACACAAGCAGAAGATTTAAATTGGATAAACTGGGTTAAAATTTCCAAGCACCACTCACCCGTAAATCAAATCCCTAAATTGTGGACACAATGAAAAAGCTAGTTTGATATCTATGCCCACAGCAGAGAAAGAAGGACAGGGTGGATGAGGTACAAGTGGAGAACACCCCTCGAAGACCTGCTAAATTGGGAGCATGCAGCTTGGCATTCTTGATATGCAACAGCAGAAAGTCAGCCAAGGTCCAGATCCAACTGAGAAGCAAACATGCATTCTGTGTAGTATTACAAGGGAATTTTGGAAAGCCAAACACATAGAGAGGGAGGTTTGTTTATAGCTAAGATAACCATAACAGATGTCTATAAAAGAGCTGCTTGCATGAGCCATCACTGCTAGAATACAGCCTGCCTTGCTTGGAAAAGCATCTAAGTGGCATTCCCCATAGGGTTAAGTAATTTAACACCTTCTCTGAAGATGGAACATAATAAGATCTAATCCTGAGAAAGCTCTAGCCCCTACCAACTATGCTGACACTGCCCCAAGGACAAATCCTTCTCCTCGATGTTCAGGTCCAAGAAGATGGTTTTCACTCAGTCCACGTCTGAGTGGCTTGGGAGGTTAACCATCGCCCCAGATGAAAACATGGCCAGTACAGCACACTTTATGAATCTTCGTGTTAACTACCACAACCTATTTTCCTACATTCTCTCCACAACCCTGAGACCATTAAACAACAGCTTGTAAAAATACCAAGCTATTTCTAGAAACCAATACTCATTCATTACGAATCTGGTAATTTATGTTGAAAAATAAAGGTTTTTAGCTTGTATGAAAAATGAATGCTATCTTAAAAACAACCAGATGGTGGCTGGACCAACTTCTTTAAACTTGAGCCCTGGGGGTTTCAAAAGTATCTATGACAGAAAGTAACCCATACAGCACTAAGAACAACTCAGGGTTATACAGAGAAATATCTCATACTAACATTAGTCTTGCAAAGAAACACTAAAGGATGTAATGAGTCCGTTTTGTCAGGGGTCTGCTATGGTCCATGTGTTAATAAAAAGTCTGCAACTCCTACCCTAGGTACCTGAAAGGGTGGAGGAATCCACACAGCCCTCTTTTGTATGCACTGCACAAGATAACTGAACAGAAGAAACAACCAGGACATCTATTACACATATCTTTAAATGTACAAATGAAAAGTTTGTGCTGGGCAGCACTTAATATCCATTAGTGATTATGCATAATTTTTCAGGAGTAATATCTAGTACATTAAAGGAAGAAATTGAAAAAGATATGATGAAACCATGAATTCAAAAAAGGCCTGCCAACCCGTTCCAAACCCTTTGAACAAAAGAACCTCTTATGAAAAAAAAAATAATTGAAAAGAAAAAAGAACTGGGGAAAGAAATTGAAAAGGAAAGGAAATTACTACATGTTACTATAACTGGGACAGATTGTATCACAGGATTATTAGAATTTGGAGGAAAACATTATTATTTTCTAAATTGAATTGGATTATTTATTACGGTTCTAAAAAGTATTGAACACAAGGAAGATTCCAAGCAAATATTAGATTAGACCGGGAAATAATATATATGAGAGAAGTGGCTCTGAGATAAATCTCTATATAAACATTACAAATATTAAATTCTCCTTCATGTAGCTCTGATCTGATAAGAATAGCTTTACATTTTCTAAATACCTAGTCCTGTAGTCCTAGTCACTACCTACGTAGAAACACTGTTGGTCACGTTCTGACTGCAGGAAATCCTAAGTTCAGCAGAGACACTACAGGGAGGGGATGTTTTTAAGTCCTAATCAGACCCCATCTGACACTTCATTCAGGCTTCACATGCCTTCCATGTGAACAGATTCTCTATATTCTTTAGATCAGAAAATGGGATACAATGGCACCTCATTTCTAATATTATTTATTTTCCCAGTGTAGACATCACCTTTCCAAAGCTGGAAAATTGAACTTATTGAAATACTGAGTTTCTTTGTCTGCTGCAGAAGCCAAACAGACTTTCTTTAGATCTTTCCTTCTCTTAATGCTCTCTAACAAGAACTTGGAAGAAAAATATAATAAATGTTAGAACTGCACACTCATGTTGACCATTAAACATATGTCTGCATCTGAAAGACCATAAATATAGTCATGTGTGAATGGGATTTCAAAGACAGCAATCGAATGTACAGCTTACTGTCCAGCTTCTAGCTCTTGTTACTAGTCTTTGGCTCAAGAGTAGTCTAAGTTGACCCTTCTTATGCTTGCTGGACAGTTTTGCCATAAATATAAGGGAATTTGAAAGCTGAATAAACCATCTGAATTGTTGATAATAATTAGCAGGTGGATGCTTCATATTTTCAGAATTTTGCGTCACATTTCAACTCTTTACCCAAGTAATTTATAACGATTTAGAGTTTATAAATATTGCCACGCTCATTTGATAAGAGCGTTTTTTTTCATACACTGTATATGTGATTTTGTTATCATTCTTACACCACAAAAGTGATTTGCTATTCAACACAGGCCTTTAAATCAATAGTCAGATTAAAATTATCATAACCGGAGACAGCGTCTTCGCAGGAATGACACCACGTGCCAGTTAAAAATAAGGAGTCCATGCTACTTCTGTTCATTCTGGGACACAAGCCCAAGAGTATGGACTGGTGCCACAAGTAAAGCAGCAAAGCCAGAATTGTACACAACAAAACCACAGAGAGCTTTGTTCACTATTTTCCCTTGTTTACAAATTCTGCCCCCAGTCCCTCCTTGTCATGCTGATAAGAAAGAATTGGTCATTTGGAAACAAGAGAAAGAATTCTGTTTCAATCACAGTCAAACTACTTTGTACAAATCTTAATACTGTAGTAAGCCAAGAGCTTCAGGATTTGGGGATTGTAAGGTTCTGGGTGGTTTTGTTTTGTTTTGTAGAAATATAGTAAGTATTTAAGTACCACATAGAAATTAATCCCAGGTCTTTTGACAAAAAAAACCCGATGGTGGACACATGCTGGTTTTGCTTTTTTGAAGTGCATTCTCCGTAAGTTAAAATCCCTCCTAACAAGGCAATTAAAGAATCAAACCTCCATAGCTCATAATATTTATATCAAACTTCAAATCGGTGAACACCTGAACTCAACTCCCTCCTCCCCGGGAAGGGCCACTGAACTGCAAGGGGAGGGCAGGCTAGCTTCCTCAGCCACCATCTTCAAGGGTTCTGCTCAAGGAGGACAGCACTGGATAATCCACAAGCCCCGAGATGTAAAGGTGGCACCACACGAGCCCTTCAGACATTTTTGTTAAATACCAACGATGTACGGCACGACAGCCCATGTGCTCCATCGGCACGCTGACAGCCCGCTCTGCTTTGTAACCTGCCTCCGTCCTCATCAGCACTGTCAGGATCTGAGCACCTCATTAACATCTGTGAACTAATTTAATCTCTGAGCTAAAAAACCCACCTTCCCCGTTGCGCAGACAAGAGTGCTGCTTCTCAGGGCATAAGCAAGGATCAATTTCATAAATACAACCACTGTTTTAATCAACTCAGACTCTAAATTTCTGAAGCAAGATGTCCCTTCTAGACACGCTGAGCGCTCACTGGTTCCTGTGTCCTTGCTGGCCTCCCTCAGAGGACATCTCTTTGTACACCTGCAAGGTCGAGCAAAGCCTCAGGAACTGTCCATGGGCTACAGTTTGACTGTACATTTTACTTCTGTCCTGACAACAATTTTAACTGTCATTAATTCTCAGAGAAAATACAAGTTGATTAATTAACATACATAAAGCACGTGGGATCCTCAGAAGGTCATAGGGAATAGTATCCTGACAGTAATCAAATTTTGTAGTTTTCTCCCTCTGAGGATCCACCATCAGATAAACAAATCTGTGAGTAGCTGTTTGGCAAGTACCTAAAGATGTACTGATGATATGATGCTTTTTCTACACAAGGTTCTTCTGTATAGATAAAGGCCTGATTAATTCATATATGACCTTCATTACCAGTATTTTACCTGAGGAACCCTATGGCAAATTCACATGGGAATGAAGGATAAAAAAAACCTCTCTAAACAATGAATTAAAGGGTGGACAGTTATGATAGAGGAAATATTTATATACTGCATTTTTATTACTATTTATAAAGAAGTGATGTTTATTTGCATTCTCCTTTTACAATGAGAAGGATTACTTGGGTTGTGTGAGATACCTACCAGCCCATTAAATGAACTTTCAATTGCTTCATACTTCATCCTCACAGCTCCACCTTTTCCCTGTACGTATCACATTGTCCTTTATTGCAACATCTGAAACATAGATGGCACGTGAAATTTCCAAGAACCTAAATGACTTAGGTCATTCAGAAATCCCAGAATCTTTCAGCTCCTAAGGTACTTCTTAAAATTGTATCTAGGAAGCTCTGCAGCACAAACACAAATCTTTCTCATCTTACGAAATTTTGCTGTCGTAATTGCAAATGGTAGCTATTTTTGAAAATGTAGCTATTGCAGTCATATACAAAATACCACCTTTTAGCAATCTACAGCTGTTCAGCACCAACAAGGATCTTGTCCGTTAAGAAAACTGTCTTTTATTACATTATCACTTTTTTGCTGTGATAAACACTAGACGAGAATGTCCTCCTTGACGACAAGCCTGAACTTTGAAAGTTGAACTGTTAATTTATTGAGAAGAAACAAGGAAAATTGTTTCCGACTTTGCCCAATTACTTCTATATGTGGTTGTATCAGTCAACCAAGCAACAACTGCCACCTAGGAGTGCCATTTCCAGTGGTAACTCTAGGTGCTTCTGACAGGCAGGAACTGACATAAAAGTATTTGCAGAAGATGGGGAGAAATGATCGAGAAGATGTTGATTGGACTTTTTTTCATTCTAGGTAAGGCACATCTTGTTCCAGACTGCATGTGGGGCTGGACCGTACCATAGAATACTCTCAAAGAGGCTGAAAGTGTCAAAATAAGCCTAGTGACAGTGAAAAGTGAGAAGCCTTGCTGTTCTTTAAAGGTGTACAATGTATTTTTCTCTGGATCACATGGGAAGTGACTCTTTCTCTAGAATCTCTTACCTCTGCGGAGGGACTTCTGGACTGTGTTTCAGTACTTACTTAACACTTCGGGTTTGTTCTTATGTGGTTGGACAGCAGAAGAGTGCTTTCCTTTGCCTTTTCCAAAACATGCCAAAAAGTTAGAGAAAATGCAGTTTGCAGATTGTTAAACCTGAAAAATAGCTGCTCAGTTTGAAACCATTACCAAAAATGCATTTCTCAAGCAAAAGATCTGTTTCATCCAAAGCCCTACAGCGTGAGACTGTTACCGTGGGGATAGAGTTTATAGTGGTTAAGAAAAATCAAGAGAAAACTCAAGGCACAGAAACAACCTAGCGGAGAGGATGATAGATCTCTGCCAGGAGGGAGGACTGCAGAACATGAAACATGCTGGCTAGTTAAATCCTTCCCTCTTAACTCACACTTTGCTCAGATAGGCATGGCTGCTTCTGCTTCATTCTAAAGTTGACAATTTCTGGAAAGGCAAAGCCACAGGCTTCTCTACAGGACCAGAAAAAGGGATGTGGTCAGTATTTTACTACCAGTAATCTAAGCCTTATGGGAAACTGCACCTTTCCAGTTTACTGTACACTTCTGTAAAACTCTCGTTCCAGCCTTCAGAGGTTACTAAACATCAATTTACTTAGATCAATGGCTTCTGTAAGAGTCAATAAGAATAATGGTAATAATGCCAATGTAAACGTATACTGATTTACTGAAGCTGAAAATACACCACGTCAAAAAAAAACAGCACACTACAGGGTCAGCTTTAAGTCAGGTTGCTACTTAATATGAGAATGGGAAAAAAATCAGTTCCATAAAGTAGAAGGAAAATCGAAGTGCGGTGCAGTTTGTTACTAGGAAAACTCTATGTTAATCTCGCAACAATTTCAGATCAAATATTTTCAGATAAGCACTTACATATGCAAGATCTTATTGAAGTCATATGTGAAACATTCTCTGGATTAGGAAGGCTTTCTTTTATGAATAGCCCTGAGACTACTTTTGAGACTAGTCCCTTTGTGAAACCTCTCACTCATTCTATGAGTTATTGATACATTAGAAAAATGTGGGCTTATTTTACTTCTAGCTATATTTCTAGATCTATTTATAGATTTATTTATATATTTATATTTAACTTTTTATGTGTATTTATACATACTTAAATATGCATTTATACTTATCTTCTACCTATGGAGCATTCTTATGTTATATATTTATTCTGTATTCTGAACAGCTGAAACAACACTATTGCCTAGAAAAAGTCACTACAAAGTCACTAAATAACTAATATTTTATTCCTGTTCCACTCTCAAAATATCTTGTGTCTGGAGTGAAGAATTATACACATTTTACAAAAGTGTAACCCTGTGCCTAAAAACAATCAAACAGACTCATAAAACCTTTTCTGAAGGCAAGATAATGGAAGCTTTATCACAGCCCTATGTGGAAATAATGTATATATATATACAATAACTTCATCAGAGAGAAATAAATATATGCAGATGTATTACAGTTTCATGCAGTGGACAACCACGTTCTTAAGCAGTTGAGGGCATGAACAGGCCTTCAGCTGGAGCTTGGGGTTGATCTGTGTAGCTCCGAGGGTTTGAATGCAAGGTCAGAAAACAGCAGAATAATAACAGCATGTCCGACCTTGCCATTAGACCAGCTAAGCCTTCTCCTCAATGAGCTTCCTTTCCTAGAACTGCATGACATTTTATTTGTAGACTGAACCAACAACCCCACTCTGTGCTATCACATAAGAAATACCTAACGAGGCAATATTTTCTTGTGCTGCTCCTGCAGTAATTTTTTTCGTTTCTGACTAAATTAAAACATTTAACATCCATTATCAAACTATATCCACATTTACTGTCCCATAACAATGTCATTGCAGATTAAAACTGTAAAGATGATCAGTACACTTTTTGCAAACTCTTAACATAAAATATTGTATCCTCACACAAATTACCATGTTGTCGACATCAGATAATATTTGGAATTCCGGTTCCATGCTGCATGGAAATGTGAGAGCTTATATCACAGCTTCAATGCATGACATTAATGTCAGAGGAATGGTGCGTCTGACATTACTGTAAGGGAGAAGAACATCATATTGTTTGAGAAAGGCCAGAGAAGAAGATTTCTAAGGCATGCCATGGTCAAATTAAAGAGGCTGGGAATCAGCAGTGTTCCTTATTTCAGCTTTCTGCTCTGAAGCAGTCTTCAGAATTGATGCAGGAAGGCAGTTTCAACTTGTTTCGAGCGCTTGTAAAATGATAAAAGCTATAAATATATTTACAGCTATAGATTATACAAAAACTGAGCTTCTGTTCTCCTCAAGTGACCCAGAGATCTTTGGCATTTCTTATAGGCCACTAATGCATGTCTTAATCCTGAAGTAGGAGGGAATAATATGCTGCTTCTGCAACATAATCCTTAATAAGAATCTCAGAGTGCTTTACAAACATTAACTAATTAATCCTCCCCGTTGTTCAGCAAGCAGTTACTATTAATGTAATCACAAGTAAACGGAGACACAACAAGATGAAGGCCAAAATTTTGCAATGGGCTAAGAGAAAGGAGAGAAATTTCCATCGGTCTCTTCAAAAGATGAGTCCAAGAGCTTGCAGAAACTCTCCCAACCATGTGACACAGGACATTCTCATCTTAAAAGAGGTAATGCTGTATGACACGTGATCCATCAAGCTAGCCTTGCCTGATGGCAGAAGAAATATAAGATCTGAAAAAAATTATTTACCACCCTCAAATTTTTGCATAATTTGTGGGCATTTTCAAAGACTTTCCCAAACATGGTAAACTCTTGACAGCATAATAAGGAACCCACAAAAAGAACTTTTTCACTTCTACAAGTAAAATGTACTTGTTTCTTTATGTTTTTAGTTAAACTGAATATATTTCCCAGCAATAAAATAAGTAAATGCAGTTATTAAGTGAAGCACGCGCATAATTTTTGATCGAAACAGGTGGCAATAATGTAGAATTGAGCTGCACAAATTTTGGGATTTGAGGTTTGATTAATTAATCTTTTTTAAATCAGAAGTGACTTATTTTCTCCATTTACTAGTACATTTTTCAGAACTTTGGCCACTTAGTGCTTTTATTCTGGTAGTTTCCACTAGAAAAACTTGCACAGGCTGTGTTCAGGAAGCTTGGAAATTTCACTACCATTCCTCTGCTGGCCTCCAGATGAAAACCAAGACATAATGCTGCTGTGAAACCTGCTAGCCTCTGCCAGACCATCTATTATCAGCATGGGAACTAACATATTGAATCTCTCCATCACCAAAATGAGATAACATAGCATTTGGAGTGAGATCACTGTGTCACAATTCCATTCTGCATATGATTTCCTTCGTGTGTTCACAGGAGACCAAAGTGCAGATTCAGCAACAGTTCTAATTCAAATTACTTTCTAATCATGAAAACTTTACAAAATATATTATTTCCTACCGTATCATCTCTTTTAGTTTTTTACTATATGAACAGAGAAAGATTAATCCTATGATCCAGTATTAGGGAGTAAATGGACTACGTAGCTAAACAAAAGGACATTAGCACTTTATGCCATATCTCCCTCTCTCAATACCCAAATTTCACAACAGAATTATAGTTGTGGAATTTGTCAGAGAAACAGAAGTTAAAAGTTGGGTAGGGAAGAAACAGATCTTTTGCTTTTAACTTAAGCTATTTAGAAGAAAGGAAAGAGTTGGCTTTTATCTTAACACAGATCAGTCAGCTTGAAGGAGCAACTCTGTGATCTCACAACAAAAAGAAACCAACATGTTTAAGCACTTAATTTTTCCTGAACCAGAGCTATTTTCCCTCATAACCCAATGTTTATGTCTCTCTCAGCGTATGACCACTTTTTTCTCCCTCTGGAGCATTGCCAGAATTCATCCTTGTCTTGATCTTGCCTATGCTGACACTTTATTAATTCCTTAATAGTTTTAAATATTTCCTTCTTCCTACTAGGCCTCTATTCTCTGAAATGAACCATGAGTTGCAAAATCTTTTTTTTTTCCTTTCAGAAAAACAAACAAACAAACCAACAAACAAAAAGCTAAATGAGTAAGAGGGGTGGGTTTTTTTTTCCTCAAAATTCCCTCAGCAGAGTTGCAGAGTATCTGTGTAGCCAACACAAGTATCCATAGGTTTCCCATATTCATCCTTCTTTTTTTACTGTCTGTTCAAGTACCCAGCCTGGTCTGCTGCAGAATTAGCAACTTTCCAATACCATTTTTCTACAGGAAAAATGAAGAATGTTAAGGGACTTCTCCATTGCCTGTCAAGTTAAGTGCAAACACCTACACTGTTATGCTTTTAAAGGCTTCCATGACTGATGATGAACAGATGGCAAGATTTGGTTAAGTCTTAAGGAACCAGAATGTTGATTAATAATAGAGTAAATCTGGCACAGGTCTAACCTCCAATTTCTCTTTGCTTGTTTCCTCCACTGATTTATTTTATTTTAAATCTGTCTTCTGAACCTCTTTTTAGCTTGCCCCTTTCCGATTCTGAGCAATCAATTCTGGTGATCATTTCCCCATCTTGGATTTTTCTTGCTGTAATATATTACAACAGCAACAGTAAGAAAAAAGAAAACAGAAAAAAATCCCACAACCCTCCCCTGCCAAAAAAAACCCCTCTGTTAATAACTTTCAAACCAAATTGGACATGCACACATATACCTGCTTGCAAACACCTTAGAAGATAGGACTCCGCTCGCTGATCTTCCTGTATCATGCAAATCTCATATTACTGACATTAGCCGACACCTACCTGAAAGAATTCTTGGTTCCATATGTACTGCTTTCATATGTTGGGTATCCTTATTTACTTCCTTGCTCATCTCACGCTGCCCCCTTCTTGTTTAATCTACCTGTCACTTTGACATTGTCAAGTGTTGCATGACACTGAGCACAACAATGTGCTGTATGAAAATAATAATAATAATAATAATAACAATAACAATAACAATAACAATAATAATAATAATAATAATAATAATAATAATAATAATAATAATAATAATAATAATAATAATAATAATAATAATAAAGTAGTTAAAAATTGCAAATATTAAAGAGCCAAGAATAGGAACTGATTTCCATATTTGGGTCCTTGCATGCCACTTTCATGTTTCTGGTCTTTCAAAATCACAGTATAGAAACTGTAGTTGCTAATTTTTACTGGTTGTGTTCTTTTTGGAAGAGGAAGGGGGCAGCACGAGGTAAGAGGGAGGATTGGAAACATGTGTTTCCAAAATAAAACTTCCTTTTTATTTAAAACACCTAAAAGAATGGCACTCATTTATGTTATCTTTCAGACTTCATGGCCCTGTCCTTCTTTCCTCATGTGCAGAGAATTCCCACAGTGATACACCAGGAAGCATAAAGTGAATTGATAGATAAATAAATGTTAGAATGAAAAATATTTGAGGATTTCTTTTCTCACATATATTATTAAAATGTAAATATGTACTAATTACAAAACCATTTTAACAGTGTATATATATGGCCAAGTATGGTTATAAATCTGAGTGAGATCAAATCTGAAATGCATGTTTCCAGCTGCTTCCCAGTAGTGGTGGTAGGTTAGTTACTCAACCTGCAATTAACTGTACAAATCCACATCAAAATGGTTGGAGCCTGAAATAATTACCTGAACATGACTCACAGAAATTAGAACAAGTATTGTCTCTCTAACATTTAGTACAGCTGCCAGAAAATAAAGTAGTAAATTAAGGAAACATCAGAAGGAAAGGAATTAAAAGGAAAGCTGTGGGAAGAAGGGGAAAGCTACTTAATGGTGTTATGTACTTTCTTCTTCATAATTGCCCTCTCTCCTACTGTCAGTCTTCTCCAAAATACTGGTATGAAGCAAGTTTTATAAACAGATCTGAAAAAATAGTACTGTCCAAAATATCTACCTTTCAAGAAGGCACTCCGTGGTACTTTGAATTATCTATCTCTTTAGGAAAAAAAATAAAGTTTTTGGGAGAGATTACAACTTTTTAAAATTAAAAAAAAAAAAGTGGCTTCATAACCTGTTTTTCCTCATTATTCAGGCTTCACAACACTCCTGGGTATAAGTTACAGAACCAAATGCTTATTAAATGTACTATACGTGTTCCAACCTTTCTAGATTTAGATGTAAAAGATTTAAAAGGCGGCTCTCCTGATATTAAAACCAGAGCTATATCAACAACCAACTGTGGTCATTTTTGTTACTGACTTTCTTTCAGATTATGATGCCAACCCAGAAGCCTGATATACAGACTATTTTCACTGCTGCTTCCTGTCATGGAACAACATTTTGCTACAGTTGGAATATTTCCAATTTGTATTCAAGTTGTATTCCAACATGTATTCGTATCTAATCCATAATACAGAGTGAACACAAACATGGTTCTAAGAACGCATCAACTTTGCTTCCTTTTCCTATTTTTGTGACTTTTGTCTGTGAAAGATGCAAAGCAGTGACAACTCAACTGGAAGTGTTGACAGCATGAAGACATTTTGAAAACTTTTGGTATGCTGTATCAGATTACTGTAAAAGTCTCTTTGAAAAGGTCTGGATGATTTAAAGAAATTTGTACTAACATTTCAACTACTATAAAACAATGTCAGAGAACTTTTGATCAAGATATTTCTACCAGAGCATTTAATAAGAATTGTGAGGTGACTGTGCATAGGTATCCTCCTCACCGTGTAACCACAAACTTCACAGATTATTTTCTAAACTTGGGTAGACTTCCCAGAGACCTTTATGTCCATCTCCGCAAACTAAATCTGAGTTCTTGATTTTTCAGCTGTGTTTGCCAAACTGAACTTCTAAAATACCACAGAGAATTCTGGGCATGTTTAATTCTCTCCTCTTTGATGTTACTTGCACTATTATAACTTTTTCTTCCCTCAGAATAAAATTATCATCATTATATCAAAAGCATATATGTTACAGACTCTGACTTTATCTTATCTAAAAGTAACTCTATTTCAGGAATTATTGTATTCTATATATTGCCGTTATATCATGTTTGGTTTCAGGGTAGAGGGGCTCCCAAGAAAAACAGGCTAATATAAGCAAAATGTATTTATTAGTGCCAACATATCTACAGGGTTATGATCAGGTCCTCACTCCAGATTATTTCAATTTTTCTTGCTTTGTTTGCTTATGCACACAAACAAATTTTGATTGCCCACACTCTAGCTTTTTCCTCATATTTATCTTATTTCAGTGCTGGCACTTCCTTTTTCTTTTCACTCCAAATGGTTTCTTGTCATCTATATTTGTACTCAGGTATTGGAACATGACTACTCACAGCTCCATGGAATAACTCTGTTTTCTCATACTGCATCAAAACTTGTTGAACAAAATGGTGGGACCATTAGTGAGAACTAGCTGCTTGGTTGTCGTTTTTATTTCCTTTGCTTTGGGCTTTAAACCAGGATTTGGTGGTTCTGTAGTCAGCTTTTCCCAGTAGAGCTGTCCAAGAGAGACACATAAAGAGAAACCTGAGGGTGACTGGAAAACCTAATAACCCCCATTGTATTAACAGTACGATGGTGTTTGTAAAGAGAAGTATTTGGGACACCACAGGATAGCCATTTAAGATAAGAATTACTGTAACGTGAAAGAGAATGTTGATCCACCAGATCAACAAAACATGTCAAACGTTAAGCAGAATTACTATGAGGAAGACAGCTGTGTTTTTTCTTAATGAAGAGACAATTTCATAAGGAGTAGCAGAAATGATGGACTTCCTTTAGAAAAAAAAAGTGTGAGGACCTGCCTCTGTCTCTGCTTGGTAAAGATACAATTTCAGAATTTATGTTGCAGATAGAGGTCCATGCAATAACCCAAACCATCATCATTCATTAAGCCTGGGAAGACAAATTTTAGAAAAACAGCTCCATCAAGTCAAGATTTATAGCCTCTTTTCCACTTTATCCTTACAATGGTTTTCTTAAATGATTTTTTTTCTTTGTGGCTCTTTAGATGATAAACTCTGTTTACTGGACAGCATCTCATAAATTATTTCAGATAATTTCAATATAAACCTAGGCTGAATGCCAGTTTTGTTCTGCTATGGAAAGCCTTCCACTTTTATTCAAACTCCATTTCCTACTCTTGCAGAATATCCCATCATCCTTCCATAAGCAAATGCCTCAAAGGCATCCCACAAACAAAAGTCCACAACTGAATCCAATGCAAATTCTGTGCCACGTGTCAAAAATTATACAAGTCAAGGTGAGTTTTGAATTAGATATTGTCCCAGTTTCCGCCAGAGATGTGCTGGAACACAATCAGTTAAAATATTCATCATGACTATTTAGTGACTTTTTTTTTTTTTTTCATTATTGTTGGCCTGGTTTTGAAGTAGAGGTACAATTAAAAGCCATTTTATTATAGATGTGAAAAAAACATATCTTCACAGCTGTAAGTGATGACTCTCACCAGTGAAATACACCTGTCTAATAAGATACAATCTAGTAACATGGAAGAAGAGGACATACAGCTAGCTCCTTTTCTCCTCCCTTTCCCAGAAGCAGTTGTTCATTAGAATTATGTGCAAAACATTTGATTGACCTGAGCTTCCACCTTTCAACACAATTTCTAAACATGCAGTGCTCATTTCTGGAAAAAAATCGGAGCAGTTTAATTGCCCTTGATGTTCTTCTCTTGGCAGCCTGAATTCAATTCCGTCTTTCTAATTTTGAGACTTATGCAAAGACATAGGATACTGAAGAGATCAGCTTTGGCACAAGGAGTACTGAGAGAGTTATTACATTACTAACGTTTACACAGAGCAACTGAGTGGATAAACCTATAACGTGATGCTTCCTAGAAGGTGTAAAGAAGAATATGCTTTCACTCCTCTTCACATTGTTTTAAAAGTTCACAGATGATTCTAACAGTGTATTTTTCTTAGTGAACGTACTACAGAATGTACAACGTGGAGAACCCTCTTCCAAATTTTAGCCATGCTCTACATTACAAATGCTGGGCTATGCTGTTAGCAGAAACTCTTGAAGGGATTCCAGCACACTTTCCCAGAAATGTTTCTGCCAGTCTGAGTATCAACCTTGTCACTCTTTGACGTGGCAGAGAATGTACTTTTCCAAGAAGCCAGATAGTTTGGCCAATGCAGAGCTGTGAAGCGAAGGGCTTGGATTTTATTTCACCAGTCCCTCTGCAGAAGCTTTTCACAGGCTGATATTGTCAGCTGTGCTAGCCAAGAGTGCTCTCGGCATACTCAGGTGGACTGCTGCCAGGCCTCCAAAGAGGAAAACAAGGTAGGATTTCTCTTCTATTCTCACGCATCTCCACAAAATTAGAAATTTCTGTCTCAGAGCTCAGGCTTGATACTACTCCAGTTGGATACAAGCAAACTGTGTGGTTTAGCTGAACTGTCCATCCAGCTTTTGCAGACAAAGTAGTTTAAATTATCATTGGTACAGTTAAAAATATGCATTAAACTTCAAATAAATTCAAAACAAAGATAGAGATGCAAAAGAGCAACACTGTTTTTGTGGGTATTCTCTGTGACAGAGCAACTTTGAGGTTCATGCCCCCACCTACTGCATATATAGGATTGTCCTGCATGTGCATCCCAGGATTAAATTCTGGAAACACTCGCATTTTACAGTGTTTATGAGAATCCTTAGGGAATCCTTGAGTGATTCTGCTATTGACCAAGAGATAACTCTGCAATAGAACTTCAACACTTCAATAGTGAGGATTATACTAGTTCACCATTTTTCCTGTTATCTAATAGAATCCTGAAATAGATTTTCAGGTTCTTCCTGAAGGACACAGCAACCTATTGATGTCTACCAATAGCATTCACAACAGCCACTAACCTGGCATGGAGCCACCTAAGCTAACCAGCTGTATGGCAATGGCAGCATCCCAACTTCTTGCAGAAGAACTGGGGACCAACTCCATTAGCTCTCAGCTGGAGGGAAGTAACTCTCTTCCCTTCCACCCATGGATGGTGAATCTTCTCTGTGATTCCCAATTTAGGAAAAAAAATAAGGTGGAGGTGGCAGCACTGTTGTTCTGTGTCCTCTAGAGCACATTACTGAATGATTAAAAAAAAACCAACCCAGCTTGAAATTCCTCACCTGCTGATTTGAGGATATGAACCGAGAGTGCACACGTACCAGATAAACATGTATCTTTTGCACGGTAGGACATGCTCTGGAACAACCCCCTGACTCAGGCCTTGCAGACCTGTACCTGAGAATCCCCTGAAACGGGGGATCTCCCCCTTGAAACGCTGACAAGCACAAAGATCATCAGCAATGAAACCGAATGCGGTTTTAGGCAGCTTTGACAGTTTTCAGGTTCTTTAGTGGCCAAATAGCTGAGACAGCTGAGGATCTCTGTCGTTCCGGAATGGTGGAATCAATGCTCAAGTTACCCTCCTACAGTTTAGAGATTAAATTATTATCTGTATGAATTAAAAAATGTTAATAGCAAAGTCAGAGCTCAGGTGTGTAATAATCTTGTAAATAGTTGGGGCAGACAGCAGTCTCAATGTTTTAAAAATCACTATATGTTGTTAAACCAACGTTTTAATCAATATGATGTAATTTCCATGTAGTCATGTTAATTTACTTCAACCAGGATCTGGCCCAGACAGACTTACGCTGGTGGTTTGGATTTCTCCATCACACACTTCAGACTTGTTTTTAGATGCATAAATATATGTGTATAAAAGCAATATTTTGACAAAGAGTTGACTCAGATGTTTTCTAGAATTGCGATCTTCAAAGTCATCGTTTATGAAAAGCATATTTAGAGAACAGAAAACTTGTGTGAAATGTCTCAGAAAGCAGCCTTGGCTCCTTTATGCCTATGTACTTTTTCATTCCGTTGTATGATCATTTGTTTAAAGTATTGCTGATTATATTCAATTTCTTTTTTAAAAACGTAATCTTATGTTTTATTGAAGCAATAACTCCAGTCTGAAGTTAAACAGGGAGCCTAGATGAGCTCTGATAAAAATAATAAGATTGAACATCCTTCTCTGCCAAAAAAAAAGGAGTTTCTAATCTTTTGCATTGAATGAATTTAGTTTCACAGAGCTGCAGTAAGAGAAGGCCATCCTTTTATAAAATAATTCTGATTCAGATCTCTATGCCCAATTAGAGATTGGATGCTCTTTATTTTACACCAGGTATTGAGCAAATTGGGTTAACATAGCTTTCCTTTCTGAATCCCCTGACTTTAAAAAAAAATTGGATAGCAACACCACTTTTTGACCACTTTTGCCCTATCAACTGTGGAGTGCACAACAAGCAGTAGCTGGGCAGTATTATTTTCTACCCATCACAGTGCAAAAAGCTCTGATAAATCGCAACAATAAAGGCTTCAAGCATTACAATCAATACTTAATGGAATAATGTAAATCCAGCTTGTGTATGACTTGGGGATTGTGTTCTCTGGCAAAGAGCAAAAGATTGATGCGCAGCAGCAGAAGTGCATCTTTTTTTTCCCCGCAGTCAGAGCTATAAGAGAGACACAATAATGTGCTAAAGTTGCTTTGCTTGTATTGTGGAGTTATTACTATTTTTTTTCAGCCTGGTTTAAAAGGAGCCAGAGAGACATTGTGTCTCCCAGGGCTCTGTAAAAACCAAGTTAATGGTATTCTCAGTCTTTAGACACATTTACACATCCTCCATCTGCTTGGGAAGAAAAAAAAAAAAAACAGATTTCAATAACAAAAATTGTACAGATCTGCCTTCAGGCAACAGAAAATGCATGTGATAAGGGAATAGCCATGAAGTGCAAAGGAGTATTTAGGTCTTAGCGCTTATTGACTGGAGACTGTAAAGGAGATGTGAAGGATGTGTGAAAAATCCTAAATAAAAGAGCTAGAATAACACATAATGTGGATTAGAAAATGTGCTTGAAAGGAATGCAACTGTCACTAAAGAACATGGTAAGAGGAGGAAGTGGGATGGGAGAAATGAATGACAAGAATGAAGATAAGCAGTATTCTGCATCCAGAGTTTTGTTCAGGAAACGTACTGTACTCTGCAATTCAGTCTCTTGGGTACATTACATCAATTCAAACAACTCAAAATGCACAAATTCTACTTTCCTTCTCTCCTTCTCTTTGTCTCTATTGAGTTGTATTCTTAATTCAGATGAGGTCAGGCCCACAATCAGTTTGAAAAGATAAAGAGAAGGAATATTCAAATTCAGGGGGCAGTGGAAATGTCAGAAATAGCAAATAGAAACCATATTTTTAATATCTACTCCACTCATTCAAGGAACATCACTAATTAGAAAACTCATTTGACAAACATTGCATCTGCAGAGCGCGTAGTATTTGTTTTCAAAGTTAAACAATAGAGCAGGAAGGAGAAACACATTAACAAAGATTCAGTCATAACCTGTATTTTTTGGATGCACGTAGATTTACTGGAAATACGATGTTCAGTCATGTATCTTCCAATATCAGGCGCAAAGCCTCTTGGCAGGTTTGGGCAAAGTTGCTGCTTCTTTTTTTCTTCTTCTCTTGCTGTTCAAATGATGACAAACATCATTTTTCCTCTTACGTGCATAGAAGACAAGGGTAAAGGGATCCTATGTAAGGACCGGTTTCCTACCTTTACAAGAAACAGAATAATAACTTTCTTCAACTTCTAAAGTACATTGTGAAAACAGATATTTTTTATTTTTTTTTCCTCACTATTGCCACTGGTAACATCATAGCATTAAAGTTAGCAGCCGCCTAACTCCTAGCATAAAATTTATTCATGGACTGCTGACACTAATTTGGTCTTATGCCAATGTTGACCTTTAGCTGACCTGTAGCTTGTTGGGAGTTCCCTCCTAGGTGTTTGCCCTCAAAATGTTTTTATGGATAGCGATCACACCCCTTTTAGGCTAAACAAGTCAGAGTATTCCAGTTTCCCCTCTAAGAAGCACTATCTTTATTCTAGAAGTCTTTCTACATGCCCATTTCTGTACAAATTGTCTTTCTGGAAGAGAAGCAGCTAAAACTGTCACTCCCATATTCCAGACAATATGGTCAGAAATTCTGCATTGGGATATTAAAAGAGAAAAAAAGTCAGAAGAGCCTGCAAACTTCTGTTCGTTGCTGATTCATAGATCCAAGTCTTAACTGAGCATCGAAGACTAAATTAAATTTTGTGACTTAAACCCAAAAAGCTCTAAAGTCTGAGTTTGATTTGAGCTGAATGCTACTATTCAGGAATGAGATGTAGGAAAAAAATCAATACTTCCATGAAAATTTTAGTTCAGTCCTCAGTAACAGGAAAAAAGTAAACAAAATGGTAGGGATTATTAAAAAAGTGGTAAAGAAGTAACAAAACAAATTAAAAAAAAACCAGAGAACATTATTAAACCACTGTGTAAATCCATGGCATATCTGCCTCTTGAATACCACGGGGTACTAAACTTTCCATCTCAAAAAGTGAATAGAACTGGAAAAGGTTCAAAGGCAGCAACAAAGCTAATCAAAAGCCTTCAGTACTGATGAACAATTAAGAAGGCTTATACTCGTCAACCTGAAAAAGGTGTAAATGAGAGCGGCTGTGGTAATATTTTATAAAATCATGGGTGGCAGAAAGACAGTGGAAATGGAACCACTGATAAAGTAAGAGCAATAAAATTTCCTTCCATCTGGAAGGCTGGAGCAAGATCACTCCCCGCAGAGGATATACCATACATATACCACGCCATGCTATGCTAACATTTCTCCCCTTACCCTCTATGTGTGGCTATATGTAAAATGAAATAGGATAGAGCAAAACAATCCAGAGCCCGGAGACACAAATTTATGCAAAAGCATTCCTTTACTACCAATACCATAAGCAGGCATGGCACTAGCTGCAAGGTCAGCCCCTTCTTCCTGATCATACATACACGCCACTGCAGGAGCTTCACAGACATGAAGTTAATTCTGCCCACAGACGTCTGTCTAGTATGCTTCAAATGTCTGAAAACAACAGTATAGTTAACACAGTCATAGAAAATAAATTTTAAAATATGTTACAGATATCTGATGACGATTATCTCAGAGACATCTATGGCCAAACTAAGATCTTGTCAGATTTCTCCTTTCTTCCCAGAAAAGATTGAAGAAAAGATCATTTTCAAGCGTTAACCCTGCCATATGATTCAGCAATGGAGTTGACACATGGCCTCCTCCAGGTGCTGACCTAATTTAACATAGAGTCATCTCATGGGGCAGCTTTTTAGTCACTCTGAGGACAAAGCATAAGAAAGAGATGAGGGATGAAATTCTGCCATATGCTATAACATATGTACAATAACATTCAGTGCTTGCACTGCAATGAATTTATGTCAACATCCAGCTCTCCAATTTAAACATACCATCATAAATCCCAAACTAAGTTTTACCCAAAGAACAGCCACATTTAAATAAAATAAAAACAGCAGAGTTCTCCAATACTATTATTCTTCAGAAAACTTAACAACACACCTAAGTATTGTATTTTAAATTAAAACTATGGCTGTTTTCTGTTACAAATGACATTAACAATGTTATAGCATCTGATGGTACAAACTACCCCAGGTAACTCACCCCCATATCTCTTTGTATGACTTTTGGATATGATAAAGGGCCTAAATGATTATTATTTAGCACTTGTACCCAAAGACTCCTTCTAGCCTGCATTGCTTTCTTTATGTTATAAATAGTAGGCAAATTCTGCTCCTACTCAAAAAAATTTACAATCTTTGACAATTTCAAAGGCTTTACATGTGCTTAAAATAAAGTTCAAGAGGTTCAACTGACTTCACTAAAACTGCAGATGTTCTCAGTGTTAAGTTTATAAAAATATCTTTGTGGCATGAGTGCGTAAGATTTCAGTCCTGCACAAATCTTCTCAGTTTGTTACTTTAGATCATTAATCACTCTACAAAATCATGCTACAAATGTGTACAGCAAGAAGTGGGAATAAATTTCAGTCTATCTGGAAATGAAAAGAACTCACATCTTATATATGTTTTATGGAAATACTCTAAAAGGAAATTTCTGAAACTGCGCCTTGGAGCTAATTTTTTGTCAGGATTTTGAGAAGTCAACTTTCTTGCTTTGTAACAAAGCAAAAAAAAAAAAAGCATACAAAAAGCCTAGTATACCCGATTTTTAAAAAACATTATCAATTTGATGTGTTCGATGATGATGGTAAAAGAAAGGTAAACACAGCAGCCAAGAATTCAATGGAAAACGGTTCCAGAAGGCTGGGTTTTATTTATATAGCCATGACTATTAGTACCATATGAAGTCATACTGAAACCATAGTAGGCTAGCCATTTAGAATAGATTATATCTCTGTAAGTAGGTGTTGCTCAGAGAGGATTTAAAACAATGTAACTTTCAAGATTAGGGAACTGGGTTGAGGCATGTGTATGATCACAACATCAGAGAGGAAGGTGTGGGATGGAGAGTGATAAGAGGAGCAAGAAGGTGATTGCTTCTTTATGCCTCTGTTGCTGATTATTTTTCCTTCCATGTCCCTTCATTTCATTCCTCAAATACAGAACTAGTGCAGTTATACCAATACAAATGTGATTTCACCGATGCTACCTCAGGTAGCAACCTGCAGAAATACGAGCAAAAACTGTCCTTCAACATCTACCTTCCAGCAACTCACACTTATTTACCCCGCTATAACGTATGCCTTCTTACCACTGAATTTGTACCACTGTGTGTTGTATCTCATAATATAAAACATATATTTCTCTATATTTCTATGTATTTGAGAAACTGCCGGCAGTCCTATTACTTTGTCACTACAAATGTGCAACAAAGATAATTTTGTGTATAACGTACAGAGCTGCGTACACATTTCAAAACCTGCTGCATATATAGCGAATTGAAAAATAGTAGCATGTGTTGCAAAACAGAGAAATGACCAGGGGCTCCAATGTCTTCATTACCAAGACTAGCATAGTTCTTTGCTTATTCTGTGCCTCTTTGTCCCTAGTTATAGGCTGTATTTTCTTTATTAATATTTACAAAACCTCTGGTTTGGTAAGAATTAGTTAATTCTTTTGCAATGTTTTGGAAGTGCTAAGTACTTTTATTAATGGTTCAAGATAGCATAACACAATACGTTTGTCCATCAGGGTCCTCTCTTTCATACGGATGTAACATAGTGTAAACTACCCATATGTTATAGCATATGGCAGAATTCCAGTATCTCTTCATATACCTTATTCTTCATCCTCAGTGTAAACAAATGGCTCTTTCACAGGGGGATACTGAGTTAAATTAGGCCACAGACTGAGTGATTTCGGTTTTTGCTAGAGCAGATTAACAAGAGACAACAGAAAAACCAAGATGGACTATAACTTCTTTTTCACCCCTAAAGGAAAAAAAAGACAATAATTTAAAACATATACATGCTATATAGCACTTACACATTTAGGCTTTTTTTAGTAGATTTTTAGAGATTTTCTGCATCACCCTCCTACCAAACCAATAACGTTAAGTGAGCAGTAATTTCTTTCTTATTCTAGCTTTTTTTTCCTCAAATCTTTTCAGGAACTGGTCTTTATGGCATATTCTAGAATGCTCAGTTCACAATTACCTTCAAAAATGACCTTAGATTTACCAAATGAAATGCTGTGCCCAGCATTTGAAATACAGTCAAACTTTTCAGTTCAGTTTCATCCCATCTTAAAAGATAACCAGAAATTCTTCGTTCTTGGTAGCTTGTGCTCCTATATACTACTACACCATAAAATCACAGAAATATACCAAAAACTCTATTACTATTTCATAAAGAGAAATATTGGAGACTGGAAAAACTATGAGAACAAATGAAAGTTAAATCTTGATTTGTGGTAGGGAATTACCTGGCTGCTGTCACAATGGCATCTAATATTTTCATACTTGTCATAAAGAGTGGGCAGTAAAATCTTGATTGTATTTTTATATGAAGTGAAAATGGCACACAGGTCAGATGGTGAACTGATTTAAATAATTGCAAGCCTTGATTTATACGCAGTGTATAGTTTTGAATATCCAAAAATACAATCCTATGGAAACTATAAATTCAGTAGGCTGCTCTCCTGACCAGTGTCTGTTCTACAATCAGCTGTGCATCTTTGACAGCAAATAATGGAGTTCTGGTTCAAGAAAAAATGTGGAGACAAATCATCCAATGTGAGCAAAACCAGTACAGAGAGAAATCAAGAGCCCTGAAAAATGAGCTGGAAAAAAAGTGAATTTATACTCCCCTGCTCATTTTGCTGACCTGCTTAGGTCAGCTCTTGGTGCTAAAGTTAGTGTAGTTAAAGAACAGCTAAAACATTTACACCAGGCTGCAGGTCCTCCAGGGAGCTAAAATTCAAACAAAAATTGGAAATGTCATCACAGAAAAAGCACTTTTTTTATGGTTTGTAATTTATTTTTGCTTCAGCTGTACACCAACGAATTTGGTGACACAACTCCAATTGATGAGGTCAGATTTCTGGATGTGATGGGATAGAGCAGGGCAAAAGCATTCGGGTTAAATAAATATACTAGAAATTTCAAAAGAATAAATAGTTGAACTAAGTCAAGTAAGCTTAAATATAACTGATATCTACATAGATGAAAACTAATTTTCAAGCCATATGAGACATTTTTACAGTGCACTTATAAACAAGAATACCTCCTTCAAGCCAAATAATTTGAGATTGAATCATAATATTTCTTTCCGACAGTTATCTTGTCTGAATTTCAGACCAGACAGAATCCACTGGAAGAAAGCAGTTTTGTTATTCCAAAGATCATTAAATTTATTGAAAAGTCACACCTCTGATCTGGTGTGGTTCTGTTTAGTTTTTTCTTCAGTTTATCGGACTTATTATGTCTACTTTCTGAAAAAAAGGGAGAGGGGTTACGTTATGTTATACATTTCCCCATGTAAGTAATTAGAAACTAGTGTTAAATTACCTCTCAGTTGTCATTCTGACAAATTAAAACATAGAAGTATTTTTTTATTCATTGCCGTAAAGTATTTTTTCTGTTCCTTGAATCTCTCGTGTGACTCTGTGTTGAATCACCTCCAAAGTTTCCGTACCCTGTTCAGAGTATGATAAAATGGATTAGAAAAAAATAGTCAAATTCCAGTTTCTTTAGCCTCTGAAAAACACAGTACCAGCCACGACAGTGTATCACAGTAGTTGTATATTCTTATAGGAAATAAGCTCATTATAACATAGTCATGTGCCTCGTCATTTTGCTGTAGATTTTACTTAATTGTATGCATATAGTAGGAGTGTAACAAATGTACTGCTGATGGAATGGAGCCATTACCAAGTGCTTGGTATCAAGGTTTACCAAGAATGCATCATTCACATTTTGCTTGATGCTACTCTGGACTTAATACTAGAGGTATTTACTGTTTTTTAAAAAAGAGCTGTTATAACACCTTAAGCTATCACTGTTTTCTACTGCTGAAAGCAAGCTAATCAGAGTTCACCTCCAGGTGTGAAAAAGTGTCCCAGAAATTAAGTATTTAGTGAGTTTGGAGACCTAAAGCAACGCAAACCTAACCAATATACAAACATTTTCAACAGTGACTTACTCGATTGACAGCCGCTGTCAAAAACAGCAGCATAATCATAGCCCAAATCTTCAGGAGTCAGACTTTGAGAGCACATAGATAGAATGAAAAACAGGCATGTTTGTAATAGGTTTATATATAGCTAGACATGCCTGTGATTTACTCAGCCACTGACATATTTGATTTGAGTTAGGCAGATGAATTGGGATGAAACAAATAGAGGCTTTCTCCCATACTTTGAAGCAGATTGAAGCAAAGTTACATCTTCCTCCAATGCAAAATAATTCATTAACTCTTTTGTTCAGTTTGCATTATGACTTCCCAGATAAACTACTACTGGAATATGAAGACAGCCAACAGCAGGCTAATTCTCATTAGAATCAAACGTTCTGCCCAGACATTTTTGATTTGCACAATTAAGTTGGAAATCTTGTGAAAAGCTTTACTCATAGATTTTCACATCTCTACAGCCAAGCAGAAAAAAAAGCGGGCAAGATTGAAAGAAACTAACAGCTCAACAAACTGATGGTTTGAGATTCACTGTGTGAAGACCTGAACTCCTCTCACTACTGGGGGACAGTGCACTTGACACCAACAGTTTTCCACACAAAATCCAAGTCAAAACGACATATTTCATGCACTCATACAAAGTTGGTTCTTAGTGGCTTGCACAACAAGTGCAACTTTGCTGCACAGGTGACGCGCAGCCCAGGTTCATGATGCAAGCAATGTGGAGTCCTGCTAGAAGGCCCACCCAACCTGAGGTTTTTGCACAAGCAACTTACATTCTGTATCTACAGAGCAAGCCCACCTTGACAGGTTTGGTGCATGTGCATAGCCACATGCTGAGGTGACCTTGTCTTTTAGACAGAACAGCACCAATTTCAGAATCAAGATGCAAAGAAGATCATAAACTTCCCTTCCTAAAGGACCATTTTCTACTATCACATCTACATTTCTGTCTATGAATAATATAAAAGCTACATCCAGCGGAGCTGCAAAGACTGCAGAGAAATTCAAAAGGTCTCATGGCATCACAAAAAACACATCCCAGGAAGAGTAGTGGGGACAAAAAAGTCATAGGGAAAATATAGCTACATTCCAGATGTAATATGATGGGAACATAAAAGACATTACATGAAGTGACTGCTCACAATCGCAGGAGATTAATATTCTAGGAGCTCCCTTCAGTCCCTATTTAAATGAAATTTACCTTAATTTAGTCAGGTAAGGGGGAGAAGTGCAAGTACAACTTCTATCGGGTGTCCTCTTCCCGGGTTTTAAGAGCACCAGTTTCTCTGCCTGAGATGCATGCAGGCTAGTAGCTAGATAACTGTGCTTTTTTGTGCCCCATTTCACAGAGAGATCTCTGGAAGCAGAGCCATTGCTTTAGACTTTGACAAATGCACTAAAACAAGGTTATCTTTCTCCCTGTTTGGGGCATGGTGGGGGAGACTGTGGGTTTTGCTGGTGGTGGGGGGAACCTACTGGGTTTTTTTTCTTCCAGTAAAAAGGAATAGACTTTAATTATATTCTTGTATAGCGCAATATTTATTCTATTACAAATAGTTCCTTCACGTAAGAGAGAAATGGCAGGCAAACACTAAGTCTTAAAGCCACCATAGGGAGTCTCTCTGTATATCTTTCTGATGTGATAGAAGCAGCAGGAAATATCCTCTCTGATTTAGTGTTTGACAGACTGATGTCTCTGTCAGTAGTCTGAAGGCACTAAATGCCTGTTTGGAAAATGCGTGATGACTTAAAGGTTCTATTTACCAATGCGCTGAAAGCTACTTCTGAGAAAACTAACAGTTACCAAAAAAAACCACCAAACCAACAGTGAGACAATAGTCACTAGTCTAATTCAACAATTTCAGAAAATAACACAGAAACAATGTTGAAATTTTGATACTATAACAATAACCCACTCTTTTTTTTTCTGTACCAACAAGGTAAAAGCCATGAACTAAGACTCCTTCTGTGTAATCTGAAGAATAAGGAAAGCCTCCAGCTCTGACATTAAATTATGTGGATGCATCCTTTGCTCAGATTCAGCAGACAGCATTGCCAAGTGAGGAATCAAGTGAAATTTTTAGTGCTCTTCTTTTACATCTTAATTTATGTAAAGTTCAGGTTTACCTTGCAACACCAAACTAAATGGCCGGGCCAGGTTTGACTGTGGATTGAGTTCTGGTCTGTGCAACGGATGTGCAACATCAAGAAAAGTATTTAAGCACAGGATCAAGGGTAGCTCAGGTTTCAGCAGTCACACATCTCAGTTTCAAGCTTCTGGACTGTTTGTCACCCACAACATATTTTTATGACTGATCCATGGAAAAAGCACTCTGGAACTTATTATTAATAAGAATTAGTTTGATGATGTAATGACAGCAGGGCCTGCTTCTGCTCCTACTTCATCCCTGTGGTGGAGTATCATACTTTTCATTTATACTTTTTAAAAATATATTTTCTATACTTTGCTACACTTTTGTAACTTTTTATTGCACTTGCAAGTCCTTTGGCATTGCTGAATCTGCCCAAGAGAGACTACTGATAGGCATTTGGCCTGCTGTACTTCACTGCCTACAAACCCAAACCGTCCTCTGTAACTCAATAGCTTAAATATTTTTCCTTAAATACTTCTGTCTCATCTACCACCAAGCACCTCCTTACTGGTTAAAATGTCAAGACCGGAAAATTCATTAGTCATTTCTAAAATGGGCTGCAAAATACAAACTGCAATTTATGACATTCTGTCTTCTAGTAGAGGGTTTATATTTTATTTTCTGCCTTTTTATCCCTGCAAATTTTGGATGTTCCCTGCCTCTATACTAAGTGAATATTTTTCCTCTTCGTTTCACACTGCCAGCATCTCTGTTTTGACTATTCGTCATTTTATATGTCCAACAAACCTTTGCTGATTTACCATTAGGCAAAACTCTGGAAATCTTTATCAACTTTTAAGGAAAAAGTTAAGATGATTATGCATATATATGTGTATATATATATGTTTAATTCAAGAAGAAAAGACTATGCCCCTTTTACAATGAATAAGCTTTTAATTTTTCAGTTTTAAACTAGCAATCAGCTTCTATGGCTAAGGGCTAGCTTATTCCTTTGACGTTGGCTAGTGAGGATTCTTGGAACATAAATATATGCAATAAGCCAATAATTCTGCCTGGCTTTCTGCTGCTCTTGAGGGTATCTCAGTTCTGGCAAACAGACGGGTAATGGGAATTAGAAGGAGGGGAAAAAAACAGCAATAAATATATAAATCACAAAAGGAAGGAAATCCATTTGGTCCTTGGCAGCAAAGACACCGCTCAGCTAATCCATGCTGAGTGCAATCCAATACTCCTTTATATAATCCTGTTCTTGTGGAAGAAAATTAAAGTTTAATGCAATAACGGCTGACACAAATCACTTTTGTTGCCCAGAAGCAGATTAAAGAATAGTTAAAATCATACAAACCTAATTTCTTTTCTGTTGTTGTTGTTTTATTTTATCCAGTGACATCTTTATTCTTTAATCCACAGCATCAGTTTTTGATTATTAAGCATATATTCTCAGTGTAAGAAAGATTTTGTGATGGAGAGAAGGGGAAAGACAATAGTGACAGCCAAGAAATGATTAGTTCTTAAACGGTACATGTTAAAGCTCTTTCAAAAATCCATAAATTTTTCATAAGTTCATATGGGCCCTTGCCTTTAATCAATCTGTGTCAAGGGGACTTTAAAATAAGCATAAAGGCAGTAGAAAGCTATCAGTCATAATTGAAGCTGTGCAGGTCACTCCCATTAGCTATCACTCTGAGTACATATTCATTTGTTGTTCTGCAATATATTTGAGATCTGCCAACAACAGAACAAACTGAGAATTTCTGCAAAAGAGACAACAGCATAAGAGAGAGCAGTGATCCTGATCTTCCATTTTATTACTCCAGCCATCAGCCTCAATCTGCTCCTCATCAGCAAATTGGATTGAAAAAAAACCCAAAACAAAATAAGATGAAAGCTGATCCTGGGCATATTATGCTCCATACAGTAAGTTCCTTCATGACAAAAAAGGTTACAAATTATCTGAAAATTTTATCAGATTTATAACTGTGTTGAAATAGGATCAGGTTTTTCATTTTCTTTACCTTTGTCCCCAACTCCAGCATATCCTTTCTCACAAATTAATTTGGGAAGCTTCCTTACCTACACTTCATATTGGTGATACAACATAACTGCAGACATGTGTGGAGAGAATGCAGGAGTCAGTGTAGACTTATCATTTTTTCCCAACACAGTTATCAAAGAATTACCCAAGGCACTTGAGAAGTTTGTGAAATACAATATGGAAGTGGAAAGGTTGCATAACTTCTCCAGTATTTCTCTTCTCCACACATTGTTTTTGCAGCAGTATCTCTGCAGGTGCATGACCCATGCTCAGAGAAGGGAAGGGCTACTGCTCAAAAAGAACTGGGGTTAAAAGCATATCTTAAAAAATTGAAAAGATCTCTCTCATTTTTGTTACATTATACTCCCCTCTTTCAGACTGTAGGTAAGGAGAAGACAACATCTTGTGGGAGTTCAAGGCCTCTTTGCAGTTAGATATCAGGTATTCTCCAGAACAGTTTTCTGAGGAAGTTATTTGCCCCAGAAATGCCACTTTGCAAGGAACAACAGGAAGGAAATAAATCACAAAAAACTACAAAATCTGACACTCTAAGGGAACTCTATGGGACGCAAATAAAATTAGTAGGGCTTTGTTGTGCCTCAGTAACAGCCAGCTAACTTCTCAACAGAAGCTATTTCATGTCATCTCAACATCTGTTCTTACCTACAGTAAGAGATTAGCCCGGGGTAAGTTGCACCAGCAAGGCCAAAGTAAAAAGGCAACTTAAGAACCATCTCTTCCTGAATTTCAACAAACATGCCTATTTGAAACTGGGTGTTTCTCTCACTGCTTTATTAGCACTTCATTTTTTTTCACTCCTTTTTTAAAAGGACATCATTTGCAATTGGACACATGAGGCACTGGTTCTCATCACTGGCGCACGAAAGCTAGTCTATTGAGAGTATAGGTCAGGATTTGTATAGAGTTATGAGGAAATGGTCCTAATAATCAAGTTTTAGCTAGAGACACTGTATTTAAAAAGACCAGGATATTTCCAGTAGAGAAAATGTAAGGGTCTCGTTTTCCCTTTTTACCTCTCCCGTATTTATGTGAAGAACACCACAACAGCGTATTTTATCACCCTGCTGTAGTGTGATCTACTCTAATTATATGGGATCAGCCAGCAGTGGCAAAATTCAATCACTGGTCTCTGGAAGGCTTTTGGATCTGTAGGTCAAGTCCTGCTTTGCCAGAACACTGGTATTGGCTTGCTGTGCATGCTGGAAAAAGTATTAAGTGCAGTGCAGAAAGGGGGAATATGTGTTGGGGGGGTGTGAGTGTGTGTGTGTGTGCGTGTGTATGTTTTCTAATCCCTTTCCAGCCTGCCAGGCTTAAACTGCAAATGTCATCACCATGAAGGCAGTAGTTGAATCCAACAGGTGGGGTAATAAACCATGACATTTCCAGCAGGTTTAATTGTACTGGGTGTGCTGGGATACCTTTCAGTACAAACATGGTTTCACTTGATGTCAGCAACAAGACCACAGACCTGGTTTTTACTCCATGTCCACATGAACTAGGGTGTAAAGTTCCCACCTCCAACACACTTTATGACCTTTCAGGTGGGGAAACCTCTGACCTATATCATTCCCATCTTTGCTGGTTCAGCTGCTGGGTGGTGACAACCTGCTAGACTCTGTGTCTGGTCTAGCAGTGATTTACTGCATAACAGAATTAAAGCATTAGCATGGTATTCCTGTCCACCCAACCCTAAAGGGCTTTTTGGTGGTTGTAGGAGAGGCTCTCTGGAGGAAATTGCAACATACAGGGATTTGTTGTGAGCCTATTGCCAAGACAGTTCATAAATTTAAGTGAAACATGACATCTATGCTCCAATTTTTTTTTCATTACGGCTCTTCCTTATGACAATTTAGTAGCTGCGTTCCTGAATAAAAAGCTGGCCTACTACTCCAAGAGCAAGACACAGCCTTCATTCTACTTGCCATTTTTCTGATTTTAAACTGTAAATATTACAGTTGGGAAAACAGATCTAATTAAAAGACAAAGTATATTTTTAAAGCTCCAAATCAACATCTCATTTACGTCGCAATTACGCTATTGATGTGAATGAATCTATTTTGCATCCATACCAAATTGAGAAAAGAGACCAAAATGCGACTGATTTTTCTCAAATTAGTAATAATAGTAATAAATCTTTATCCTATAAGATAGAAAGTTTATAAAAGCTTATTCTGTTAAATAATCAAGTACTAAGGGTTAGCTTCTTTGAAAACAACCTTCTTTCATTCTAAGATATGATCATTAATATTGCTTTAATATAGGATGACTATCAAAATGACATTAGAATTTGCACATAAGGCAGCAAAAGGCAAAGCTGATAAGCTCTATTTCAAGACAGCTTTTTCTCAACATTGCAAGTGTCAAAATGGTGCTTTTGGAGAAACAAGGGAGTAAAAAAAGGGGTTAAACCACAGATTCAGAAAGAAGAATAAAATTGACATGCAAATCTGTCAGAATAAATTTCTAGTAACTTCATTGGATGAAATATTTTTCTCTTCTAATTAGATACGAACAGCAGTAATTTCACTGTACGCTAAGGATTCAAGCTTCTTTTCTTTTTGCTGCTACAAACTTGTGGGTTTTTTTCTGGAAGCTTACTTGGAATGCCTTTTTCAATACATATGCTATTTAAAATAAAGCTTTATATATGTGCTTGCTATGGAGCTAGAAGCCAGTTCTTAATTATGAAATTAGTTAAATTCCATTCAGCTTACTGCATTTTGCAAGCCTCCTAGCATACAAAAGCATCCTTTTAAGTAAATCAGGTATCCTCACCTGGCAAAATTAATGCCTTTTTTCCTTTGTCCTACTTATTTCTGTCTTTAAATCTTCTGTCCTGCCAAGATATTACAGTGGGTTCCTCTGGAACAAATGAAACACTTCCTTGCCAAAAATCATATTAAATTAAAAATAAAACCCATGTTCAGGCAAGTTTAACTATCATTTCCACTGATGTCAGTGGCAAGGTTTTTGCTGAAACTGTAAAAAAAAATTAAAAAGACATACCCATAGAATGAAAATGTTCTCAGTACTGCCAATATTTCCCTTTGGTAAGGAAAAATCCTTACAAAATCAGAATTAGCAGAAAAATAAGAGAAAATTCCCCATGAAACTTAATAAATCAATTCAAGCCCTTACTTTAAAGCAGGCTACCTGCAGAACCCTCACTCACTTTCAGTTAATCAGCTTCAAAATAGGCGTAAGTTTCTGTCTGTGTGGTATTTGACTGCAAAGCCACATTTACTTCAATGGTATCAGTGCTGTTTAACTGTGCTTGGAGAAGAAAAACTCCGGAAATTGTATGTCAAACTTAAACTGCAGGGGGTGTCTTGTCCAGTCTGCAGGCGGCCTGGGACATGGTTGTAAGTGATGTGAAAGGTTTCAGATGTGAAAACCAAAAAGGTATCTGCTACTCCAGACATTACGCTCCTGAATTCACTTCGTTCCCCCAGCTGAATTCACTTCCTTCCCACAGCTCAAGCACAAAGTCTTAACCAAGTCCCTGGCTTCCCGCTGGCAAACCTAAAATGGATTTGTGTGTTGCCATTTGAAACTTCTGCAGGTCAATGAAAAGCTGAAAACGTAGGCACATCACAAATATAGTGAATGTTTTGTAAAACTTAATAATAACTAATACAGTATTGATTTCAATTCATGTATTTTTTAAAAAAGAGAGCACAGGCTGACAGAAGGTCACTAAGAATACATGGCCAGAGTACCGGATCCTAGTCTTTGTTCTGAGTGACTATGCAACCGTCTTCTCATATCTCTGTGCCTCTGGTCTCCTCCTATACCTGCACCCCTGAGCACCTCATCCCACACCAGGTCAGAGCCGTTCCAAATTCAGTGCTCCCTCGACAGTGAGTGTGCAGAGTCATCCACTCGTCAACGTGATGAGCCCACCAGAACACAGCTCGAGCAGTACTGACTTACCCTCTCCTGAGAATTTGAAGGGAGCTGTTTCTTACGCCCACACACACATAATCAATACCAGCAGAAACCCTGTATAATAAAGCTAAATTTTAAGGTTTAATACTGATGACAGCTTAAAATGCCATCCATGCTCTCACAGGACCTTATAGTACTCAGAAATAAAAGCTCTAAACAGCCCCTCCAATCTCAGACACACAGTGGAGCACGGCTTGTCGCTAGAGACCGTGGGAGCATGGCAGCACCTGCTGTTTAGGCCTACTCAAGCGTGTTACAAAATTGGCTGCTTCTCACAAGCAGTTTTGCCGACTAATCCCATGCCAAAAAAATGTATTTTAACTGAGAGGTAAAATATTAACTGGTAAGGGACATGGGGGAGAACGCAGAGAAAGAACATTGTTTTATGTCTGTTGTACTGCACGCTTTCTACTCTAGTTGCACTGTGTCCTTGTTTTACGGCACAAACGTCTACTATACCTCATCGAATTCTCTTCAGTCATTTCTTGAGGTTATCCTGAAATCTGCATTGTTTTTAATAGTTCAGCTCCTGCCGAGTAGAATGAAGTTGGTACATTTGTGGCATAAATCTAAAACAATAACTATTGAGGACTTTTTTATTTTTTAATTAAGACATCACACAGTACTTTTCTCTTGGCTTTTTTAACTATGCCACAAGCACCAGCTCAGCTATATTATTACAATTAGGCAATAACGATACCTCCCTACTGTGTTTTCTTTGAGTGTTTTCTTTGAAACGATAGAGACATCATCAACTGTAATATAATGACTGGACTCCATCAGTTCCACTAGGTGAACAAGAAAGACATTTTTAAGGTAAAGATTAGCTGCTGTTGCTTTTTCTTCAAATCTCAGTTTTTCCCAAAATCCAGTAGGTTTTCTGGTCTGCTTTTCTGAAAACTTGTGTATTCAGTTACAATACAGATATATAGATGTGCAACAGATACAAATCTCCATCAGTCACCCCCTATTCCTTAACTGCAGCCATAAACTAAAGAAGCAGGCTCTGAAAGCTTGAACATTAATAGTGACAATCTATGTTTGGCTGCTTAACTACAGTGACACCAGCAAGTTCTCAGATGGATGAAACTAACACGAGTAACACTACACGCTTTCTTGGTGTACTCTATTCCAGGTGTAGATCCTCTTCAGTGGGCCAAAAAAATGACATTGGTGACTGATACTGCTAATATAATTGTGTCTTCTGGGCTTTTGTTGGTGCAGCGGCTCTGGTCATAAATAGCCCCTTACTACACCCCTGATCCACACAGCTGTATTGACAGTTTATGGTATAGACATAGTCCTTATCTTCCGGTCCATATCAGCAGCTCTTTGCTCTGCTGAGACCATAAACTTGACTCCCAAACAAGATGAAGCTGATTAGCCAGTTTCCAGCAGGACATAAAAAATAAACCAAGAGAAAACTCTCAGGCGATTAATCCAATCTGCCCACAAAATGTGGCTGGTGTAATCCCAGTGGTATTGGAGACCTGAACTCTACTTTTAAAATGTGTGTACAAGTACTTCAATATTTATCAGGTTTTTTTATTGGATGTTTACCTCTACCTAATGTTGCTAAACAGACCCTTGTGCTGTAAAAAAAGTGAAAATAAAACAAAAAGATTTCTTAAAATTTAAATTGCTTTAATATGTACTTCTGAGAGAAACAGCACCTAATACACAGAGTTATGAATACCTAGCCAGATTCAAACAGGCCATTAATGAAATAAATTACCAAGGAAGAAAGGAGGGAGAAAAAACCCCAACCCTCAAACAAAAAATGTTCTGCAATTGAAAAATTAGATGTTACATGGACTGTCAGGTATAGGGGTGCTATGAGGCATTTTAAACAATGAGCTTAATTTCAGCTCCCCATTGAACTCCTCAGGAATTTTTTATTGGGCTCAAAGTTATTGCAATAATAAACATTCTTGTCCATTGGTTTCTGTGTGCACAATACACATTGCTTTGAACAGCTCTTTTTAAGTGAGATTGATAGGTCAGGACATGTCTCCCTTGTTATTACATAAATGGGCCACAAGGCCATTTCAAACAGTCTGTTATTGAAAGTCTGCGTAGGTTGGCACTCTTAAGCACAATTCGGCTTAGTGAACCCCTGTTCACAGAAGGGAGGACAAGACAATAGACATTACAAATCCATATAACTTAAGCAAAAGCCGTCATTAGCCCAACTTGTAAATAGGATTTGACCAGGAAATAATTGAGCATAAGAGGGCAACGTTTTTAACAGCATAGTATGCAGGAAGCAAGAAAACAGTAGCTTAGTGTGCTCAGATTACTTAAAATGCATTATTATCCAGTATCATGTGCGCTGCTCTGCCTCTGAACTACAAAACTTCAGGAAATGGCTTTTCTACTCGGTGGATGCAAATACAAGCATATTCTTTGGATCAAATGTATTCAGACTACATCTGTGGAAAGACAGAGACTTTATTAGGTACTGAACAATCTTTCTAATGGCAGAATTTCAGCCAAGAACCTCACTCATAACCTGACGTGATAAGGCAAAGGAGCAATAAAATTACAGACAACAGCTAAGACAATTTCATTAAGTGCTGGTGAAACCCTACAGTAACCAAATGAACATATTACAACAAAAAGGGACAATGATAATATGGTGCTGATTCATTACAGCAAGCTTTGCTACATTTCTAAGAATGTGTCACCTGTGACATGCCACTGTTGAATTTCAATTTGCAATAGTAATCTAAACTGTAACAATAATCCATGTTCATTTTAGTCCATAAAGGGTGTCACAAAACAACCCTATTCCAATAAACTGCATAAATATAATTAGTCCCTAATTTACAAACAGAGGTATGTAAATAGAAAAGTTAAGAAACCTGATGAAGCCTGCAGAAAAATCTGCTGCCAGAGCTAGTGTGAGAATGTAACCACTTGGCATGGGTTTAACCCTGTGGCTGCTGCTGAACTCAGTGGAAAAACTAATTTTTAAGAATCCCACCCCAGAGTTCATGGCTCACAAACCCTTATAGTCAGCCTTCTATAAAACACAAAATTTAAACAAATTACAAAAATTAAACAAATATCCAAAGTTTAAAAAAAAGCGGGGGGGTGGGGGGGGAGGAGGAGAAGAAAATCGCGTGACAGGTAACACTAAAACGCTATAGGGCTCTGGAACTGTACATTTCCTCCAAGCTGATGGTGTATAATCAAACTACAAGGTATTAAGGACTGTGTTAGCTTATCTGCTTGATCATTTTGCTAGCACAGGATGAGGAACAGCTATGAATAACAACTATACGCAGACAGGTATCCAAGGCCTCTTTTTAAATAACTAAATTGAAAGAACCTTTACACTCCTAATTCAGAGTCTAATAAACATCTGTCATGGGAAAATATACTCAAAGTAATCTAGAACGAGGAGGTAAGCCAGATTGCAATGAGCAAATACACCTCGGGCACAAGGAACCCCCCGCTTCCCTTCTTAGCCTTGTTAAAACATTGAAGTCATAAAGCTGGGAAGGAAGGCAGTTCTGTTTTTCTAGGCTATGAAATTTCCACGTGTTAGTTCTTTCAAAGGGAAACAATTTCTGATTGTGACATAAGGTTAACCTGCCATCTATTGTGCAATGGTGTATGAAGCATGAACCTGGATTTTGGATTCTGTAAATGCTAACACATGTTACGCCAACAAATCCATACTAACTCTGGGGCAAATTTCGTAGTTCTCACCCAGAGAAAACACAATCAAAGCTGAAGTGAACAACACCTAAGTAAAGCCTACAAGATTTGGCAATTTTAGCCTTACTTTCTTTTCCTCTTGAAAAGCCAAGGCAAACAGGCTTTATTTCATTTTCTGCGTGCCATGGGGAGGTGTGGACCAAAAGGGAGTGGGACAAGGAAAGAACTGGGCAAGGAAGAGCCTGAGTTTTGGAGAAGAATTATTCTTATCCTTCCTCCGTAGGCCCTCACTACATAAAATCCACTCGGCCAGGGGATCAGCGGTGAGGGTGTGGGTGCAGCTCCTGGAGGACTTCAGGAGACTCAAGGGGTCAGTAGATTTCTTATGAAATTCATTCCTTACCCACTACAGTGATGAAGCTGGAGTCGCACAGGTCCTTGTTCAACAGCACAGTAAGGCACAAGCCCTCAGCCTGCGCCTCCCGAGCCACAGCCCAGCTTCCCTGCACCCGTTGGGCAGAAGTCTGAGCTTAAGACTACACATTGTTGCTAACCAGAGTAAAAGTCATGTTATTAGACTGCCGCTGCCACTCTATTGATCTTCGGTATTAAAATAAAATTAAGATATTTCTCTCAAATGAATTTCAAGGAAGAGGATTTTATTATAGGTTTTCTGGAAATAGCTAATCAAGCAGAAAATGTGTTTAGTAGTTTGTAAAATGGTAAGTTTCACTGTAAGACATATAAGAGCAGTGATTTATTAAGTAATATTATTCTCATGATTGTATTGCCATATTATTCTTACATTGTCAGGCAATCTGTAGAAATTTGTTCTGCTTCAGGCAATCCTTACCCTTGCCATACAACTGTTGTTACGTACGTTTTTCTCATTATGATAAGTACTTTGATCTCTCAGCAAATGTTCAACATCTTATAAACTGTAACATAAAACCTACACAGAGCAAAGCGATGACTAAAAAGATCATAACAATCACAACCGTGGTTCTCAGATAACCCTAAAATACACAACGGAAAAATAAGGGGGGAGGGGAGAAGAAATGCTTTGATTTTCAGTAGACTTTTAAACTCTTTTAAGCGTCAGATTATTTTCTCTTTCAGTGATGTCCCTTGGAGATCTGATTTTCACAGTCATCAGAAGCCAGATTCAAGTAAAATACCTCCCTTGTGATAAAAAGGGAGCCTTTACAATTCAGAACTCCTCTTCCGAAGAGCACTAACCACAACCCACGTTACTGAGTATATACCCAGCCAAGCACAGGTATGAATGCATAAAGCCTTTACTTCAGTGCTTTTACCGTTACATTCTGCAGGCAGCTATCAATTTGAAATGCACAGTTTAGTGAGATTTATTGTTAGCTGTAGGTCAGCCTTTTCTATTAATGCAGTAGATGTGCCTTCTCATAGAGAAGAGGCTCACAGTGTGGCCAAGACATGGATGTGTGAGGTCCTTTAAATAATTAGAAAGCAGCCCAGTAGCTCAGTCATTCTTCCATTATTTCATTCATTCATTTTCTTCCTGAGAAAAGAAAAAAAAGCATTATTCCCCATGGCAACGTATGAAAATTAGATTGGCCCAGTTTGAGCAGGAATCTCAGAATTAAAGCAGTTTTCAAAAAAGTAAAACTTGTAGTAAGGTGGCAATCAGCTCCACTGTCATGCAAAAAAGCTTTGACTATGGAAAAGACAGGATTTCTCCGGGCTTGTAGACTACCACAGTCTGGGCTTGCTGGAGACATTGTCTCATTTTTCCTGCGGAGGGATATTCTTTTCCTTCCCCTCCTCCAGCTTCCTGACTTTTCCCTCCCTTTTGATGTCTCTCATCATTTCATCATCAGTAGGTAAATCAGAGCCCTGTGCTTCACACAAAACCTCTCTATGCAAAAAGGCTCAAGGAAGGCCTATAAGCACTGCGAAAAGAAACTTAACAAACACAGGGAAGGAGAAACCGCTGAAAGATAAAGAGGGAGCGAGCAAAAATCTGTATCTTAAAAGGGAAGGATAAATAACCTTTCAAAAGAGGGGAATGTATGAGTTTTATCATTTCACCTATAATGCTTTGCAGCTGGAGACAGAGTGCTGACACAGAGTGGCAAAGGCAGAAAATAATCTAACAAGCGTACAAACAAGAAAGAAAATCACTTTCATCAGAAGTTATAATGTTCGAGAGCAACCCCTCTAGCTTTATAAATTGCTGTTTGCAGGGGCATTATGGCGAATCACTTTGTTTCTAGCAATAGTTGCCCTGTCACAGCCTCTCTCAAAGGCACCGATGAAAACAAACTGCAAAGCCAACATTTACCACCAAGTGGCCCAGGCTGAACAACTCAGGCCTGAACTCTCGCTCCGAGGTGTTTGCAAATGCCGTCTTGGCTGAGCACCAGCTCTGTGGCTGTGCGCGGAAGATCTGCCGCTTTAAGTATTCCTTCATGCTTTTGCTGCCGTAATTACAGAGGATAAAAGAGTAAGAGCTCATCACACCAGGCGTGTCCAGACACTTAAAACAAGATAAACACTTGACTTGGGTTAACACAGAAAACTTCGTCGGTGACAGACACGTTTTGCCCATTGTTCTACACTGACCCCAGCACAATATTCAGCATTTATATCTGAAAACAAGCTACAACTATTTAATTGTTTTGGGGAAAAATAAAATTTGACTTATTAAAGTGCTCATTTGTACTAGCCTGCTGTATTCTTGAATGTGCTGATTTTTTTTATAGAAAGGCTAAGAGTTTGTCAGATTTACTATTTTTATTTTTAAATTAGTGGATTTATGGACCATACTAGGAATATGTCTAATACTGAGGATCTCATACGTTTAACCAAGGATGAACAGATTAGTTTCAAGGGCAAGCACTGAGCAAAAGAAGATATGTCAACATTTGCAGAATATTACCCAGGCACCTATTCCTCAATAAGACTTGAAAATGCTCAATATTTAATGACATTTTAACATATTCACTTAATAAATATTTTGTTTTTCAAATCAGAATCAGTGTAATTCCATGCTATAAATGGAATGTAAATCTATTCTTTCATAAAATGGAGGACAACATATAGAGAGAGGCATGAAAAGAAATTTTAGCAGGTTGTCAAATGGTTTTGCATACAATGCTGCATATACTTACTGTAAGGTTTTCCCTTAGTCCAGAATCTGTCTTCATTATAATAATCGTCTTAATGTACATGTCGTTAGTGTTATCATCATTCTCTAATCTCTCAAAAGACCTTCAGTGACACTCTGTGATCTCTGGCTTTGGGTTGGTTTGTTTGCTAAACTGTGCTAAAAAACCTCCAAAAGTCAACTTTTTCCAGCACACATGACAATTTCCACCTTTCTAAGAACAGGAAAAGACAACAAAATTTCAAGTAACTACTATTTGTCTGTAAACTAATGACTTCATATTGACAACCACTTCCAAATACCTCACGGGGGAAAAACCGGTAAATTTATTTAATGTCTGGAGAATGCTTTGAAAGCCTTAACAAGGGGCATTACACACATGCACAGTGTAGCTACGAAGGATTTTCATCTGTTATAACTACTCTGTCCTCTAGATCTGTCTTTGGTTACATTTAATTTCTAGCCCTCTTATTAAAAACGTGATTAAGCTAGGAAGAGGTGAACCCAGTTCTGGAAGCTTTGGGTTTTTTTTGAAAATGGAATTACAGGCTTCCTGCAAGCATGGCAAGTAGGTATGAAGAACATTTTATAATATTAAATTTAATGTAAAAACAGAAAAGAAACACGCTTCATGGAGCAAAAGAAAGAAAACTTTCTGTTTATCCAGTGGACCAAGACAACAAACAATTGACAGTACAAATTTCTCACCCAGCCCATACATCTCCATTAGGGACACAGCTATGCAGCAATTTATAGGCAGACGTGAACTTGCTCTGCCTATATCCCAGTCAGCTCAAAGCCACAAGACACATTACAGCAGAACCCAACCTAAAATATCAGCTTCACCAGAGTGCTTACTAGGTCCAGGTCTTTACTAACATGGGTTCTAGCTGGTTTGGACACAGGAAAAATGAGCCCATGTCTGCCTGAGAATGACGACCTGAATGTAACCCAAGATTCAGAAAAGGTACCTCTCATGCTGGAGAACTGCTTATGCCTCTTTGGCATGGCACAGTCAGCAAAGACGGTGAATTGGCAATGAACTGACCGTCTCATTTAGAAAAGGCAATAAATGAGCTGAAAGCAACAGTCTGGTAAATTGTTAATCTTGTCTGCATCACAATGGCTATCACATTATTTATATTAAAGTAAGGGAGCTACACATCCTCCAACAAATTAAACCATCCCCGTTTCCTCAGATGTCATTCTGCCCGGTCACCATACCCAATTGTGGGATTATAGTTAATCACAGAGAGATCATCTGTCCCTGCCATCACCTTGCTGAACCTTTCAGCTCTTTGGAGGGAAACTGTAGACCGTAAAGGTGGTATTAGTCAAGGTTCTTGCCAGTAAACACTAGATTTGGGAATATATATGCGACGTGCTTGAAACAAAGGACAAAATGAGCCTCAGAATGTTTTTCATTGGAAACAAAAACCATATGAAACATAAAACATAAGCTTTAAAAATAGTAAATGTGAATGCTACCACCTACGCACAAACGTACACATGATACTTAGTACCATCTGAATTAATCAGACCTGGTCCTGGATCACCGGTACATCTGTGTTGCACAGATGGCTGAAATCCAGTCCAGTCAGCCCCATGTCACCCCTTCCCAGCTCACCTGGCGAGCACAGAGGACATGCTGCAGACAGAGCAGAAGTGACAGGCTCCCCGTGTCTTGTGAACTGCAGTCCTTGATCACACCAGTCCACCATTGGGACCAGCAGTGGGGGCTGACTGTTTAGCAGGGTGCGAAGCGGCTTAGAGCCCTACTGCTTCTGCAGTCCACTGCCATGTTAAAAGCAGTGTGATCTGGCCAGTTGATTTGACCTGTGATTTTTAAGCCCCTCTGTGACACTCTGGAATGACCTCTGGGCCAGGAAGAGTTAACCTGTAAAACAGCACTTTGTGAATTAAACCTGGCATAAGTTCACCGTGCTTTCCTTCTAGGGGATTAGATCTTTACTATGCAAATTCTTACTGTAGACAGGCAAATGGATATATTGGTATAAATCACACTTCAGCACTTACATTGCTAAGAACAGTAAGAGACTATAATACACCAAGCAGATTTATACTCTGTTGGGTAATCCTCCAGGCTCGCCCTTGCTGAAAACTCAGACCCAGTTTATGTCAGAAGCAGTCAATAATACAGAAAACTAATACATGGAATTGACTGAGTGTCAACTGCTTAATTCATGCAGGGGGGAGGTAACTTTTCTTTAGTAACCCCTCCTCCCTGAGAAGGTGATGCAATATTTTTGCGGCAGGGTAGTAACAGAAATCGTATGTTTTAGAGATACACGTTATCTAGCTAAGCAAAACAAAAACAATGGCAAAATTTTCTGACAAGGCTGGCTTGTGTGTGAAACAAGGTGAGGTCCCTCCCTGAACCTTGAATAGAAACATTATTTTTTCCTCCACAAGAAGCCATCATCACTCTTTCACCAAAAGGAAGGTCACACCATCTTTCACAAAAGATTTGCCTGCTCATAATTACCGCCTGCAGTGTACAGACAAATGCAATCTTTTAAAATGCTAACTGTGTTATACTTGTACCCGAGGGATCCAATGGTACAAATGTAATGTGGCCTAACCAGTTTGTCTTAGCAAGACCTTACAGTGCTGATTTGAAACAGCTGAACTAAATCAACAGTTACCTTGAGCCAGAGGCCTTTGGAGAGCAATTAGAGTCAAAGCTTGGGTTTTGAACCCAATATGCCCTGTCAGTCTCAATGATTTGTGTTTGTTGTACTCAGCCTCATTTCCTGCGTGAAATACGAGGCTGTATAAAGAGGAAAAATTCCCAAGATTAAAAAATATTTGACCTCAGTGCATTTGCGAGCATGAAAGTACACATGTCTAAATGACCATTTTGGTTTGTAGTACAAAGTTCTATTGATGTTGGCAGGCTGAGCTTCCCTGTCTCAAAGCCACATGAATGGTTTCAAGTTTCAGCCAAAAAATGTTTTCCACATGCTTTAGTGTGGGCCAATTTACACAGCAGATTTTGCGGAGACTGTGGCCAAGTGCTTCATAAAGGGCTGCCTTCTTTGGGATCAGGGAAACCACAACAGACACATTGCTAATGCAATCTAATTATCTGCTTGAATATTTTTCCAGATGTATCCAATGTCTAAAAATACTGCAATAAAAAAGGTATTATTTGGCTCCTTGGACTGAAACAGTGGCATAAAGAACCTGCTTGTCTACAGGGAAAGTTATAACAATGTAATTCTGCAACTGCTTTTAAATCAGTCAGACAAAACCAAGCACCCCAATGGTAGACTATTTGATGCCTCATGTTTGGAATTAGCCTCCCAAAGAAAAACATGAATAAAGGGGTGCTTTTTTTGTCAAAAAGTGCATCTGGTTCTTGCAAGGTAATTTCCTTCATTTGCAGATCACAATTTGATATTGGGTAAGCTGATCTAATACACAACAAAGCATCTTTTCACTGAAATGAGATGAAAGACGAAGTCTCTGGGCAGTGGTATGTAGATAGTTGTGTAATGAGTTATTTTTGGGTTTATTATTAAAGTTCACTACAGGTAGATCATGCAGTACCCCTGTCCCAGACAAAAGTAAAAAAAAACACCACCAGGTCTTCCTAGATTGCCTACTTGCTCTCAGTGAGGACTGGATTCTTTCTTCCTGCTAGTGTGCCTAAAAATCACAAATTGGCATAGGTTATTCAATCAGGAACTGACCATTCAATAGAATTTTTTGTACTTCCATGTCTTGATCGAGGAATATAAATAAAAATACAGATGTCAGAGTTTCCATAAGGAATAATGGCAGTTTGCATAACCTGCAATTCCAGAAGCACAGACCTATTTGTTCAAATGCTTTTACTTTTGTACTTTACAAAGGATTTAGATTAATGACTTTCATAAAGGAGATCTGCCAATAACAAGATTTCTTAATCCCTACAAGAATATTTTATTTTAGGATATAATGAAAAGCCATGTTTAATTTTTTGTTTTAATATTTAACTTTTCCTCAATCTACCACCTATTGGGAAAATAGCAAAGATAAAGCAGTAACTTACCATTTCTTCTCTGAGTGTTCTCAATCGCAACCACAAAAAACCGGTATGAACAACATCCCTAATTTCCACCAGGAACCGCTAGGATGAGCACTGGTGCCAAGGTAATGCGGCCTTAAACAGGCTGGAGCTAAAGCTGTGGCTGCTGAATCTGAACATAATATGAGAAGAATGCTGAAACCACACGGGAGATAATGACCAAGCAGAATCTGCTTCGGTATTCTTGGCATTTCACTGTGGGTCTTGAATTATTTGAGCTATTTCCATGCGATGATGTTTGTCAGATGTGATTTACACGAGGCTGTGGTTATGTGTGCACCCTTAAATACATGCATCAGAGGCAGCATTTGCCAGTCTTATGACTTGGCTTATTGGATAAGGAGTGGCAATTGTGGGATAGGGAGATCAGTCCAAAAACATAGCTGCCGAGAGACGTTCCTAGTGGTTTAAATCACTGTTTGTATATTTAAAAAGGAAAACAAACTTCACCCCGCTGCCTGCCTTCTCTCACCACACTGACTTGCCACAGCTCAGTATGCTTACTTTTATTTTTATAGAGCAAATTTATGGCTTTGCAAAACAATTCCAAGAAGCTGAGAAATAGAGAATATGGAATCTAAACTTTGCACAAATATTTGCAGTACAATGGCATATTAAATAATACAGAATAATTTTTTCTGGTTATGTATAAGCACATTTGAATCCATCACCTCAGCTCAAAGCAACTCAGGGTTGTCGTTAGTCAGTGTTCAGAATATGAATGTTTTAAACAGATTATATAGGTTGCAAATACCTTCAGTCAGAACTGCAGATTAAGAGTAACTGATTGAGCAAAAAAAATAAATCTCTAACTCCCCCTAAGTAAAAGGAGGTCTCAAAAGTTCTGCTATGGACACACTCCCTGGACAGCATAATTTTTAATTAAGTCAGCCATATGGTACACCCTGGCACTTTTTGATCCTTTTTTCCCACACTAGGACCTACCTACCAAGGCAAACAGACAATTCTGCAAGTAATATACACACGTCTATAGCCAAGCTATACATGAGGCTTGAATCACACAGATTCAAGTGTCATGTGCATAAAAAGTTGAGAAAGATTCATGTATTTCTTTTTTCCTTCTCTCTCATGCGATATAGCATGCTCATTTAACAGTGTTACTTTCTAAGTAAGAAACTTCTTAAGGAGCAGCTCCACACGATGTGTTTCCACAGTAAGGAGAGACTACAAGAGGCGTTTAACTGATGAGTATTCCTTGGTGGATAAGAAGACAGGAGCTATGCACAGATTTTGTGACAAGACTTAACTATCAAGAAAGTAGCAACCGTGATAAAAGGTGTCCCAGTGTCCAAGTCCACTGAGGTCAGGTGAGTCTTCATAACCATAAGAAAGCTTTGATTATATACAGTATGAGATGAGCTCTCATCCTTCTAACACCTAACAGACTGTCCAAAAGAACAAGTGACCTTGGCAAATGCCCCTTAAAGAATGTCATCTTTCTATCACTTTCTAAAGTGATAAATCAACAAGGAACCCAAGATTCATACGTGCATTTTAAGTAACACGACACTACTCTGTATGTACCACATTGGTCTAAAGCACTAGCTTCCAGCTATTTTCAAAAGTGTGCAGGAGTACATTTTGCAATTATTCTACACTAGGCTTGCAACTTTCCAGCAAAATACTAAAAATGCTAAAAGCCAAGCTATCTAAAGCTAAGCTTGGTTAGAGGTCACTGCCCATAACTGCATGTGAAGGATGCGGTTTCCTGAGATCTGTTGGATAACCATATATAAAAATTTCTCTCTAGACTACCTCTGTCAAAATGACCCAGTTTTTAAAAACACAATTATTTTAAGTGTTTAAACAAACCTAGACCATACTGATATTATAAGGAGAAGGAGTAACTTCACAGATAGTTATGCCAGCAGGTCCAGTAGTCAGCTTCATGGGGAGTAACCTCTTAACCTTTCAGTCTGGATCTTCTTGTTCTTTGTTACATAGCCTCATATCCTTTTTTCTTTCTTTCATCCCTTGTTCTCCTGTTCCCAAAAAACATACCTGCCAACCTTGCAAAGGCAATACAGCTTTGCTGCTGCAAGCCATGGGTGAAATGAGGAATTCTCTCTGACCATTTCCTGAGAGAAGAAAGGGATGGAAAGAGGAAAGGACAACTGGGCGGTCTGAGGAGGCAACAAGGGCAAGTGAGAAATCAGTCTGTCGAAGCACTGTGGCGGCGTCTCTATGGAAAGTGTGTGGCACTACTGGGAGCTGTGAGTATTACCATAATGTAAGCATTACCCAATTGTTAATAATGTTGACAATGATGAAACGTGTTGTTGTTTTTATTTTGTTTTGTTTTTCAGGGGAGGAAGTTGTCTCTCAGGTTCTTGTTATCTTTCCCTCCTTTGACCTTTCCCTTTCCCAACTCCTTTCTCTCAGACTCTCTCTGCTCTTTTGCTTTCTCCCATTTCCAGGAGTTACACTCTTGCTAAAGGCCAGTGAGTTTCTACACAACAGCAAGGAGCCAGCAAGCAACACCGCAACAGCAAAGGCCACAAGGGAGTGTGGAGAACGTACAGTTCTGCCCTATGTCGAATTACCAATCGAGGAAATACATTTTCCACACAACTGATGAAAAATTACTATTGCTTCTTATGGAGAAAGGAAGATAGGTTATTAAATAGTTTTTGGGGAGTTAGGTTTTGCTTTTCTCTCTGGACAAATAATATTTCCATAAATCCAGGTGCAAGCTCTGGGCCGTCTGGTTAATTGCAAATTTTAATGAAACTGAAAAGTTCCCATATAGCACAATACTAGGAAGTTATGTCAGTACCACTGGGTATTAGATACCGCTGTGGGAAACCATTTACCTTTGTTCCTTTCCACAGAGAGTAACCCGTAAACAACAACTATCATATTCAAGTATGGGCTTGTTTTTTAACATGAAGACAAAAAAAAAAAGTGCTTTGGGAGATGTAAAAAATAGAGAATAATTCCAAACAAAGTTGCAAAAAATTACATAGGACACAAAGTCAGTGAGTTTGCTAACTTTTCACGCTAATTTTCCTGGCATTGCAAATGTTTCACCTTATGCTGCTATTTTTGTGGGTGCCACTGAACAGAATACCTCAGCCCACAAAAATGCTTGCAGACAAATGGAGAAAACCTAAGAGCAAACGTTGTGTTAAACATCCCCATGCTGATATCTCGTAGAATTTCCTTTCAGACAACAGGCTGTCAGCCTCTTATTAGAAGAAGATTTGACATGATTCACACAGTTCTGGAAAACCTGTCAAAGAGGAAATGAACACTTTAAAGCACAACAGAGAAAGGCAGAAAGATCTTCAGACTCTTCAAGCTCTTTCTGAGGTAGCACTTGCTGACACAGGCACTCATTTTCCATCTATACACACATACTTGCAACAAGCACTGTAGAGGGGTTTGACCTTTGCCAGGCTTTTTTTTTTTTCCCCTCCCCCCATTCAAAGCAAGCTAGTCAAAGAAAGTAATATATTTTGTGTCACAAGTAATTCATAGTAATAGTACATAACGATATTTGGAACTCTCTCGCTCTGGAGAAAGTTACCAAGTTCACAGCATTTACTTGCATCTTAGCAGAGTACATCTGTCATTTCATTCAAGAGCAGGCCTATGGGTAATCATTTAATCAAAACCACTGCTGTGATTGCTACTCGTACAGAAAATTACAAAGCAGCAGCAGCTTCAAAGCCAGGATTACAAAGATTAAATAGGAGCTGCTTTTTGCTAAGTGTTGGGTAAGAATAAATTACAGTGTCCTTAAATTTGAAGGAAATTAGAGAGGGAGAATTATTCATTTGGCCTTACCAGTATTTCCTAATTTTCATTTCCTGTCTTCATACTTATAGTAAATTACAAAATTGAGAATTCATGAAAGACTACTTAGTGAGACAGAAAGTCTAATTTTGATACATCATCATGCAAGAAGACACTTTGGTCTAACTTTACAACTTTTGTTTAAGTAATGAAGATGTTTTGTTTTAATGTTTATTTAAAAAAAAATACATTCTCCCCATTATTCTTACAGTGCACCATAAGGACTGAAGTTTGAAAAAGTACAAGTTTCTGTATTTTCTCCTTAAAAGATGCAGCACTGTACACAGTACACAGATACATACTAGCAGCTTCAGGTGTAGGGAGACAAGAGGGTAACTCCCGGGCAGATTGTACTCCTGGCTCATAAACATGCTTATAAGAAAGTAAAGAAAATCTGAAAAGAACTGCAAACAATTTGTTTCATTTCAACAGACTAAGAACTTGGTCTAATGTCACATTAGTTTTGAAACAGCACACTTTAGTACAATTAATACAACATCTGTTTGCCGAAGTAACGGGCCCCATATTGCTAAAGACATTTTTATTTATATTATCTCTTGACAGCATGTGTATTACCAAGTGTCCTTAATACAGCCATGTCATTCCAGTTCATGCCCAAAGTTTAGGAATGCAAAGACAGGGACAGGATGGGACACTGAGGCAACAAGAAAACATCATACCTGAGGGGCAGCAGCACAGAGATGGAAGAGGAGCTGCACTACAGAGAGAGATATTTTTTCAGCCAAATACTTTTCATATTTAGGCTTCTTCTCCCAAAAGTCTATTATATCTGGCTACGTATAGCCTATTCTAGGGCTGGCTGAAACAGCTGTGATTGTAGAATATGTCTTATTACTCTTAGTCTTTTATATTAAAGCTAACACAAGTATATAGCAGAACATCCAGGCTGGATCTAAACATAAGTTCAAATTTTACATTTTATGATCACTTCTTCTTTTCCCTTCACCTCATTTTTACCATCTTATTGAAATAATTTAAAAAGACAGATTTAAGAAGAGAAAAAAGCTATCAAGAAGCAGTGCTAAAGACAAAATGTGCAACAGAGAATGTTACTAAGGCTTATTTTACGCAAGAGACATACCTAGGTGTACTTTGTTACCAAACCCACCATATTGTAAATAAGCAGTAGAGACCCTATGACAGTTTTGGGAACTAGAAAAAACTAAACTAGCAACAGCACTTTCATGCCTTAACAACTGTCTCCATGCTTGAACTTCTATTGAAAGTAAAATATTGAGAAAAAAAAAAACCAAACAAACAACAGTTGTGTAGTCTTAATCTTCCCTATTCTATCAGCTACAATTCCTTAAGGGTAAACCAGTTCCTGTGGCCTAAAATAATCTTGAACCTTATTTCATATAGAGAGCATACAGCCAGATTGCTCTATGCATTTCAGTAAATCCTAATTTTCTTACAGCTTATCCTATGTACCCAATTCTCAGGAACGAATTTCTAGTGTAAGTGGAATGTGACTTGCATGATGACAATGAAATATTCATTCAGTGTACTTTACTTCAATACCCGCTAATTTCAGAGTAAGGCTCTTGCTTTAAATTCATTATTACATTTTCTTGTAACACACAAGTTCAAGTATGACTAGCTCAGGATTACACTAAAGTAGGAAGCCAGTGAATTTGCCTTTATCCTAAAACCCCATAAGGAGGCTTCAACATCAAAAGAAATGCCTAAGTTGATTTGATGCTTGTCATCAACATTTCTCCACAGGATCAAACTAATTTTAAGTGGGTTAAATAATACTGACCTCTAATACTCCTTAATCTTTTTGATTTTCCTCCTACACATTAAGGAGTTTACATATAAAGTAACATAAAATATGCCTGTATGTAAGTCCATTTGTAGTCTTAATTTTTAATAGCCAAGGGGAAAAAGAAATGCCATACAATAAGCCACTGATGATAGTTGGGTTTTTTTTGTTTGGTTGGTTTTTTTTTTTTACTGTGGCTGTTTTCAGCACACAAATAAAGGGGTTAAAACTAATTTACATCTAGAATTGTCATTTTAAAATGCTTATGAATTTACAGCTATAAAATCTGCTTAAACTTGCTTAGTATTCAGGTTGTAAGCAATTGCTGCTTTATTGTTCCCTTACCCCAGCATAAAAGCATCAATTTAGGTGATGCTATATTTACATAATATGAAAAAATGCAAAGGTGACCACGGTGCAACACACTTATCAATATTAAGTAACCAGTCAAGCACTTCAAGAGGTGTTCTTTCTATATAGGTTACCTACTTTGTGTACTTAATGTATTTTGTAATATGTTAAGTATACAAAGATATGCCAAGGTGTTATTTACATATCAATTTGATTAACCTTTAATAGCCATGGCATTCAACATTTCACATATTTATAACAGCATGTCTGGACTAGCTGGCTAGGGAAGACTTTAAAACTTTGGGCAAATTGTGCCTAACAAATTTGGTGGCCTTCTACAACAGTGTTATAGTGTTGGTGGATAATGGGAGAGCAACAGCTGTCATTTACCTGGGCTTGTGCAAAGCATTTGACACCATTCTGCATGACATCCTGGTCTCTAAATTGGAGAGACATGGATTTGACCGATGGACCACTCCGTCGATAAGGAACTGGATGGATGGTCGCACTCAAAGAGTTACAGCCAAAAGTTCCGTGTCTGACTGGTAAGCAGTGACAAGTGCTGCTCCTCAGGGGTCAGTACTGGGACCGGTGCTGTTTAACATCTTGTTGGCGACATGGATGTTGGAATGGAGTGTACCCTCAGCAAGTCTGCTGAGGACACCAAGCTGTGTAGAGTGGTCAACACACTAGAGGGGACGGATGCCACTGAGAGGGACCTGGACAGGCTTGAGAGGTGGGCCTGTGTAAACCTCATGAAGTTTAACAAGGCCAAGTGCAAGGTCCTGCATGTGGGCCGGGGCAATCTCATGCACAAATACAGGCCGGGTGGAGAATGGATTGAGAGCAGCCCTGAGGAGGAGGGCTTCAGGGTGTTCATTGATGAGAAGCTCAACATGAGCCAGCAATGTGCACTTGCAGCCCAGAAGGCCAACTGTATCCTGGGCTGCATCAAAAGAAGCATGGACAGCAGGTCAACAGATGTGATTCTGCCCCTCTACTCCACTCTCTTGGGACCAGGCCTGGAGTAATGCACCCAGCTCTGGAGCCCTCAACATAAGAAGGACATGGACCTCTTGGAGCAGGTCCAGAGGAGGGCCACAAACATGATCAGAGCGCTGGAGTACCTCTCCTATGAAGACAGGCTGAGAGAGTTGGGGCTGTTCAGCCTGCAGAAGAGAAGGCTCTGGGGAGACCTTGTAGCTGCTTGCCAGTATTGGAAGGGGACCTACAAGAAAGATGGAGAGGGACTTTTTACAATGGCATGTAGCGATAGGATGAGGGGTAATGGCTTCAAACTGGAAGAGGGTAGATTTAGAAAAGATATTGGGAAGAAACTTCTCACTATAAGGGTGGTGAGGCACTGGAACAAATTGCCCAGGGAAGTTGTGGATGCCCCATCCCTGGAATTGTTCTAGGCCAGGTTGGATGGGTCTTTAAGCAACCTGTTCTAGTGGAAGGTGTCCCTGCCCAGGGCAGGGGGTGGAACTGGATGATCTTCAAGGTCCCTTCCAACCTAAACCATTCTATGATTCTATGAAATACTAGCCCCACTTTTAAACATCTGGAAATAGATCCAGTGACAGCAGTATTTGAAGAGCTGCACGCTCCATCATTACAGTAGCAATCTACTCAACTCAGCTCTGCAACACCAACAGCCTCTTAACTTCCTACATCCCTGAATGGACAACCACCAATGCACCCTAAAAGCCTCCATCCTCCCTTCAATCAAATGGGTTTCTACCATTACATGAGCCACCAAAGGTCATGCTACAGTTTAAGCAGCCACCCTCTACTTGTCCCTTCTCCTAACAGCAAGAGTTCTGCCCTGGGCTAAAGGCACTGCTGGGAAAAGACAAGAAGAGTTGCCACAACTCACTCACTCTTAGCGCTGATTAAACAGCCGTTCCCTGTTACATCTGGGAGGAGGCAGAAAGCTAGACCACACACCACAGATCATCTCCATTCAACAGCGACATGCCCCAAGAATTTTTTCTTCTCTAATGTCTGACTTGCAAGGATACTGCACTTCCAGAAAGCCAGATTTACAAAAGTAGGCGCTGTTGGATACGACTTAGGTAACACTCATGACAGGTTTTTTTCACAGATCTGTATATATAAAAGGGAGAAAGCTTTCTTGCTTCTCCAAAGAGTGATTTACCCTGTAACAATGAGAAAAAAATCTTTAGAGAAGCAGAGTCCTGATCCAAAGTTCAGATGCTCAATTCTCAATGCACAAATTAAGTTGTCAATAGACCATGAGCAAATCGGATGGAGACCATCCTGTTGCAAGTGCACCAACAAATTCAGCTGTACCAGTCTTTCATCTTTCCTTGGTAGATACCATGACTCCACTGTTCAGAAGAGTAACTTGTTGTTAACACATAGGGTTAACAATATGACTGCAATAGCATTTTTGGGGCCAAGCTGGTTCAGTTCTTTGTCCTGTTCTACTATTCACACTGCCAAACAGACAGGGAAAATATTAGGAAGTTTGAAGAAGGAAATAAAAGAAGACAAGTGTTATGATGTAAGGCTTAGAAAATCACAGTATGGACTGAGAAGTTTTTTGATCACTGTGTGTAGGAACTCACAAAAGGAAAAGATAATTGATGCTGGGAAGCTTTTTAACCTTGCTGCCTATGGTGTAATAAGAATCAATGGCTGGATAGTGAAGTTAGATAAATCCAATTTTGAAATAATGCATAATTTTCTGACTGTGAGGGGAATTGAACAGAAAAATGGCTAACTATGAAAAGTCAACATGGCTTGGAATGTTCTGAGATAAAATTAAATAGCTTCTAAAAAATGCCTTAATTTAGCTGTGGAAGAATTTTTACATTTAGAAAGTACAAATGAGGTGACATCTAACTGTTGAATTTGATGGCTGTCCAACTGCTTTCCTAACCTAGAAACCAGTGTGTCAAAGAGTAAGTCCTTCACATTCTTGTGAAAAACAGTTTTTCTTAAATTTTCCTCATCATATCATCATCATTTTCACTTTTTTAAAGTCCTGGATCTCTAATAGTTTCCCAGTGAAAGAGCAAATCACATTGGTACATTGCTGCACATCACATGTGACCTAGAAAAATTTTCCTCACCCTATTCAAAGTCTTTAGAAATAACCCATGGTGAAAGCCACTGCCACAACACTCACTTATCAATACTTAACAATCACTATTATCAAACTTCAGGTGGTCACCTGTAGCACCACAGGCTTAAAATATTCTGGGGGGTTTTTTTCTTCATTTTCCCCACTCATGTAACTCTTCATTTGTAGGAGATGTTATGGTAAAGGGAGTGAGCAACCTCTGTGAGACGGTGCAAAAGATCCTTTTCGGAGACACTTGAATATCAGTGCTGCTTGTACCACAGAGTCAGCTTTGGGGTCAAAGGGGAACGTTTCCCCTCTTACAAGAAACTTGGATGTCTCTCCCTTCCTTTGCAACTGGGAGGGTGGTCAGTCTCATGGTGTCACCTGCACCTACCTCACTCACTTCCCTTGGCAGGGATCTCCGGCACTGATGACAGGAGGATGTCTCCTGCTCACTGTCAGTGGCATGCAGCCATGTGAGAAAAAACATGCGCTGTGGCCCTTCCACCGTTATGTGACCTGACACAGATGGGGAGTCTGAAGCTGGGGCATTGCCTTCTAGGACGGTTTTCTGTATACAGGCACTGACTGGCGCCTTCCTTGTGAAAAAAGCAACACTGTGCTCTTTCTTAGTCTTTGTGACCCTACAAGCTACTTCAGAAAGTCATAGACCAAGCCACCAAGATGGACCTAAGCAGAACCTGCCATAGACATGCCACCATACAAGTCTTATGAAGGTGCTCAGCCACAGTGTAGAGCTGAAGAAAGAACGCAAAGGTTAAGCTGTAAAGAAACATAAAGCCATGAAGAACTTCTGCACCTGATAAGCTCAGTATCATAACTGTATTTGCTTTGGCAAATGTTGCAGCGATCACCAACATCATTTGATTTCCAAAATACTTAGACAAAAATTGTTAGGTCTACCCACCATTGTAGATTTTATATAATTATAACTACTATTAGTTAAATAAACGAATACCATAACTTAAATCTGGCCTCCATGGAAACAAAAGTTAAGATCCCAAAGCCAGTTGATGCTTCTGACAAAAAAGAACCTAATCTCACTGAGTTTCCATTCTGTGTGTTGTCTTTTGGAAAGGAAATTACAACTTGAGGTCTCTCTACAGAGGAATTAAATACCCAAAGCAGCTTTCCCAAAAGCAAATGCTTATGCCCGTGTTCTCATTAAACTACTACTAAATTAATTACACTTCCATTGAGCTGAACTAGTCTCTAGTCTGACTTTGAAAAGAGTTTACAATGAGCCCTAAAATGCTGCATGTTGTTTCTAATCATTGATAAATATCCTGTTGATAAGTATCAATTGTGGTCTTATTGCATTTCAATGACGGATGGGTAATGGTTATATTAGTTTTCAAGGTTTCAATGAAAAACAAATACAAATATGCTTGTGGTAAAATCAGCAAGATTAATTTCAAGAAGCAAACCATTCCATTTCATATTATGTTTTCTAATATAGGAATGAATTTATCATCATTTTGGTGCAAGCATGACAAATCCATTCTAGTCCTTCATATAACTCCTCTCCATTAAATAGCTCATGTCCTTTGTGCCCTTCGTGGGCAATCATTTCTGGCACAAAGCTCCGACAGGCTCAGGAAATTTCTCCACAAGTGGCCAAAGTGGTTTGGTGTCCTTGTAAGCAACCTGTAAAACTGTAAGCTCTCAAGGTAATCCATCTATCTGATACTTTAATGCTCAGATACTCCAATAAAGTTGCATTGTTAGTATCTTATATTCACAGGAGAGAAGGAAAATATGAACAAGCTTTCTGGGCTAAACTAAGTGCATTAAATCCACTTTCTGAAATTTCTGTTTCTTTATTATACCCTGAATAAGACACACTGAGTTCAGGACACACCAGCCATGGTGTCCTGGTTTGCCCAGTGGTAGAATCTATATAAAATGCAAAATGAAAATAGTTTATAAACAATTCTGCGCCATGTCCCCATTTCCTTCCTACCTGAAGACTTACTCCACAGCAGTATCAGAAGAATAAGCCCAGGCCTTCTCACTCTGCAGCTGCTAATTATAACTTCCACTAAAACAGATCAGTGAAGTGCAATGACCCATCTTGGTTCAAACCGTCAATGCTGTTATGCAAAAGCATGTACAAGAACAAATATAGAGCGAACAGAACATACAATGTGAAAAAAAAATACTGCATAATTTTTTCTTCAGACTCTGCATTAAGCCTGTTGCAATGCACTGTCTAATTTGTTCGGCTTCAAATGCCATCTTATTCTACCGAACTGAATACTGTTATCAAATAGTTTATTCAAAATAGTGAAAGTGCATGTGTTCAGAGAAGGAATTGATTCACTTTGCATTCGTCTGAAGGAAATTTTCCATGTAACAGATAGAAACTTTCAAAATAATTGGAATACAATATGTAAGGGAGAGATCTGCTGATGTTAATACTTACTTTGCGAAAGAGCACTATCATCATGATGTATCCCGTATGTGTCAGGTAATGTACTCCAGCTTTTGGTGACTGTAAAAAGGGAACAGTTTTCTTCAGCAATGCTGGTTTAAAAAATCCTGTAGGTGCAAATTCTACATTCGTTTGGCACCCAACCAGACATAGAATATGCTGTTTACTGCAGGAAACACAGATCTTCACTATTGCTGATCAATCCACGAGCAACTTATGTGACACCCGCCACATCATTATTTTGCCCCAAACCACACTGACAGGTCTCGTCATGACAAAGCAATAAGCCTACAATGCTTAACAGGAACATAAGGTGTAGGAAGGCTGTCATGTCTGTTTACTATTTCAACATGACACTTAGTTACAGACACTTTTTTGAATTGGGTCACATATCAGATCCCCTGTCCTTAAACTTTTTTCACGTTCTCTCAGATGTTTGAGTAGTTTCAGAAAAACAAATTACATTCTGCCAGTTCTAGTAGTGGGTATCGCTGGCTGAACTCTGCAAAAAAAAAAAAAAAAAGTAGATACAGGGAGTATTTTACCTTCTTCCCTCATTCCTCAAGCTCAGTGGTGTAGAAGCCTAGACACAAACCCATAATAGCTTTCCCTTGGTTATTAACCACCGCAAGGTGCAGAATAAGAGCAGGAGTATTAGCAATATGATCAAAAACAGCAAAAAAGTACCCAAAACCATACTTTTGGTCAAAGCAGAGACCTGAAACAGAGCTATTCAACATGCTTCACAATGGGGCAAACTCATTGATGTGAATAACCACATTAAGAAGGCTTCCAGCACCTGAGCTAGGTCCAGTACCACAGAGGTCCAATATCACAGGGCACAGTACTGCATGACCACGCAGCCTCTACTGTTCATAACTTGCAGACAAGCGTGTTCATTGTTACGCTCTGAGTTCTCAGAGCTGCACAACACTTCCTTTCACAGCTCCTTCCGACTTCACAGCAAACACGTAGCTAAAGACATAACAACTTTTTGAAACTCTAGCAGTTAACCAAACAAACAAGTAAAGAATCAGGAGGTTTAAGTCTCACTGTGACGAGCTATAAACATGAAGTTCCTTTCAAGAGCACCTCCAATCAGTGCTATTTGGCGTAAAGGATTTCCTACTAAATAATCTGCCAGGGTATTTTTTTTTATGGCATGTTGATGCCAGCTGCCAATTATTACTGGACATATGCCTTCCTGCATCATCAGCAAGCACATAANCAAGTGAACTCTTTGTTTATATAAAAATAAACAGCATATATGCATTTATTTTTCTGGACTAGGAAAAGCACATGCCATGTTTGTATATCATCCAAAACCCCACATCAACCTTTTAAAGGGGCACATAAACACATTCTGAATCACAGGTTTCCAGTTTGAGATATGCAACTATAGGGGAAAGAGGGAAAGTATCAAAGAACATCAAGGATTTCTTTTAAATTCTATTGTTATATTTCCTTTTCCCCTCATCTCTGGAGTAAAAAAAAAAAGAAATAGTTACCATTAAATTTTGCCTCTTGCAAATTTCCAGTAGTCATTTTTATATGGTACAACTACGGTCATTATTGTTACCCATCCATCTTATAATTTCAACTAAATCGAGCAATGAAAATTTTATAGTGCATCCCTAATTGTGCACCAGACTGGAACTGTTCATACAAATTCCAAGCAATTATAAGGCTTTCTGGGAAACATTGGCAGCAAACACAGGATTAAATGCCTGTAACAGCAAGCCAGATGGGAAACACAGATAAAGAAAATCTCATGGAACTTGATTCTTTTTCCAAAACTCTGGTATTATTTAAATTAACCTGGGACTCAAACACACTCACAACAGATTCAAAACAAGGTCAGTTAGGCATAATAACTAGATTGTAAATATTCCAAACTTTCCCTAAACACACATGCACCCCCCTCAAATTGGTGTTATACGGACTTTAAGAATGAACATAGATATAACAAGACAACCGTGTATAGTATCTGTAAAGGTAAAAGATCATAATTGCATGTCTTAGTGTTATAGCACCAAAATATAATATTGTGATTTTAAATGGATGATGCTTTCTGCCTTCAGCGTCAGTAATGAAATGTAATAGGAAGGGTATAAATCCTTTGAACATAACAGAAAAAGACCCTGCAGCCCTTTCTGACTTCTTACGACACAGTATTGCATTCTGTAGACCACCAGCCAGGGAAAGCTGTTTGAGTGGTGCTGGTGGGTACCACAACTTGAACCTGTACTCAGGGAGGCGACTGACTAGCACAGGGGCTTCCATCGTCTCCTCTCTTCAGCCTACAGTGTTGTTTAGAAGAGAGGTTAGGGGTGGGTCATCTGGGAAAGACACATTTTTTAAAGGCCTGAATCTAGCGAAATAGTTAATGTCATAGCCGGTCACTTTTCATCATGATTGGTTTTTGGTAATAAACTTTGAAAATTATTTGAAGGTAAATACACGCTAGTGTATGGTTAAGAGCACATACCTCCCAGCATGTTAAATTATCAGCCATTATTAACTTCCTGAACTAATTATGTGATACTCCTTATCATCCAGTTTTAGAATTAAACTAATCCAAAATCACAACATTATATAAATATGAAAAAAAACAGGTTGATTTGGTGCCCTTCTACACCTCCAGGCCTTCCTGGGAGCACAGAATGGCCACTAGGAGAGGGTAATTCCAGGGTGAACTCAGAAATAGCAATATGAATATCATTTCAACTAATACTGTTTTTAGTATTAGAGCTCCTTTGCCCCTTGTTTTTATGCTGACCTGGGACTGTGACAAAGGACTGAGAATAGCATGGTCATGGTAACATTTTTCAGCAGCTCTCATGAGATAAAAATCAACAACCAAAGCGATCCTTATGAATATGTTTTTAAAACCCATAACAAATATTAGTAAGTCACCCACTATAAAATTGTCCAAGTACTCTTAATTCTTTGTGAGCACAGCTCCTCAACTTTCCCATAGTCATTATAGGGGAGGGCCTTGGTTGGTTTACTTGTGAAGAGAAATGAAAAGTTGAAATTTCTTCCACTGAACTTCTTCATACTGAGCCTGGAGGAAGCAGAGAATGTCTATCATTTCAAAAAAACCCCAAATATTATATTCACAGAATCACAGAATCACTGAGGTTGGAAGGGNCCCCAAAATATTATATTCACAGAATCACTGAGGTTGGAAGGGACTTTTTGAGATGATACTCCAACCCCCTTGCTCAAGCAGGATCACTTGGAGCAGGATCATGTCCAGTCAGGTTTTTAACATCTCCATGGAAAAAAACTCCACGTCTCTGGCAACCTGTGCCAACTTTTGGTCATCCTCACTGTAAAAAAGTGTTTTCTTGCGTTGAGATGGAATTTCATGTGTTTCAATTTATGCCCAGTGCCTCTTGTTTTGTCCGTGGACACTACCGGGAAACGTCTGGCTCCTTCTTCTTCATTTCCTACCATCAGTTATGCGTATTGAGAAGACCCTCCAGAGCCTTCTCTCTCCAGGCTGAATAGTCTCAGCTCTCTCAGCCTATTCCCATATTAGAGATGCTCCAATCCCTTAATCAACTTTGTTGAGCCCAGTCCTGCACTGGACTCACTCCAGGAAATCCATATTTTGTAACGGGGAGCCCAGAACTCGACCAAGCACTCCAGATGTGACCTAACCAGTACTGAGCAGAGGGGAAGGATAACCTTCTTCTTCAGCCTCTGGCAATGCTGTCCTAATGCAGCTCAGGAGGCTGTTGGCCCTCTTTGCCGAGATGGTGCATTGACAGCTCATGGTCACTTGCTGTTCACCAGAACCCCCAGGTTCTTCTCTGCGGAGCTGCTCTCAAGCACGTCAATCCCCAGTGTGTACAGGTGCCTGGGGTGTTCCTTCTCAGGGGCAGGACCTCATATTTTCCTTTGCTGAGCTGCATGAGATTCCTCTCTGCCCAATTCTCCAGCCCGTCAAGGTCCCTCTGGAGTGCAGCACAACCCTCTGGCATAACAGCCACTCTTCCCAGTTTTGTATTGTCTGCAAACTTGCTGAAGGTGCGCTCAGCCTCAGTGCAGACAGAGTTCATTAATGAAGATGTTAAACAGTAATGGTTTTGGTATTATCCCCTGAGGCAAACCCCTAATGACTGGCTTCCAACTGGACTTTGTGCCTCTGATCACAACCTGTTCAGACCAACCACTGAGCCAGTTTTCAGTCTGTCAGCCTGTCCTTTTATCTAACCTGTACCTTGTTAGCTTGCCTACAAGGGTGTTATGGGAGATGGTGTCAAAGTCTTTACTAAAGTCAAGGGAAACAACAGCAACTTTTCTCTCCTCATCCACCAAGCTAGTCACCTCATTATAGAAGGCTATCAGATTTGTTAAGCATGACTTCTCCTTCATAAATATATGCTAACTACTCCCAATCACATTTTTGTCCTTCTTATGTTTGGAAATGTTTTCCAAGAGTATAGTCTCTATCGCTTTCCCAGGTACTGAGGTGATGCCAAGTGGCCTGTAGTTTCCCAGATCTTCCTTTTTTTAAGACAGAAGTGATATTTTTTCTCTGCCAGGTTTCAAAAACCTCTCCCAATTGCCATAATATTTCAAAGATAATCAAGAATGTCCTTGTGATGTCATCAGCCAACTCCTGCAGTATTCATGGCTGCAACCTGTCAAGCCACACAGACTTTCTCTCCAGCTTGTTCAAGTGCTCTCTAGGCTGGTCCTCCTCCACTGAAGGCAAGTCTTGCTTGCTCCAGACCCTCCCTTTGGTCTTAGGGGCCTGAGGTTCTTGAAGGCCTGTCTTAGCAGTGACAAATGAGATAAAAAAGGCATTGAGTACCTTGGCCTTTTCTGTGTCATTCTTCATCTTACTCCATTCAGCAGTAGGCTTATGTTTTCCCTAGTTTTCCTTTGGGAAGCTTGACTTGAAAGCTACAGGCACATCAACAGCAACTGCAAAGAATTAGAATTTTGATTAAGCTCCGAGTTCTGCATACACAATTAAGAAAGTTAAAGTCATCCAAAAGTTAAAGACAAGATTACACAAAGCTTGGTACAAAGAACTACAATGCTAATTGAAGGCTGTGTAAGAAATCCAAATAGTGACTATTCAGAAACTTTTGAAAGAAATACACAGTTTCGCATTTTTAGCAATTGTGTTCAAGTCACAATCTGGAAAAATAACTGGCCATTCATATAATACCAGTAATGCTGTTGTATTCTCCAGTATTCTTAAAAAGAGAGCTAAAATCTGTCCCACTTAGCACCAAACTGCTATGGAATTCAATGAGATTGCAGCTGCTAGTTGAGATATGTGAAAATCTCATTACAATGCACACTTTATTTGGAGAAATTTCACCTATTTTCATAAAACTTGATGAACAACTTCTCTTTTTCCACTGAAGCCTTGTGATTTTCCAGCTCTCAATTTCTCATCCACCTTTTTTCCTCAGAACAGGCCATGTTTATGCTGCAGTGTGAGATCATTTCCTCAGTTCAATAATATCTTTACAAATCCAATGATGTGATCCAAAAAAACTGAAGTGACATCAGTTTGTGCTTAAAAAGTGCCCCTTTCATATTCTCCCAACCTAGTGAACTATTTATTTCATCTTGACAGTATCATATATTTTTTTTCAATACTGAGCAAAACAAGAAAACTAAGACACTTGCACAGTCTACTCTATCTGGTATCTTCTAATTCTTTGTGGCCCCAGTTAATAAACATCTCCCCTTGACAGAATATTGCTGCAGCTTTCCTGAATCATCATCAGGGTGTGGGAAAGCATCCTGCAGACAGAGGACCTATCTCATTATCATGTGTAAATCACGCATTTTAATAAAGCAAATGAATCAGGGACTCCAGGATAAACTGAGGTAAAACTGGTTAGCTGTCCTCCTGTTCAGAATTATACACTTGCTATGAAGGGTGAAAATACATGTTCACACACTGAAATTCCAAATTTACTTTTTTCCAGAAGATTTTTTTTTCTTTTTAATTGTCTCAATAAATATTTAAAAGTTTGTTTTTATAGCACTTTACTGTGTTTGTACAGTCAGGCACCTCACTAGTAAAGCATCTGCTATACAGTCACCTTTATCAAATCCAATGTCAAATCTCATTAAGGCTGTTGAATTACTTCTATTTTCAAGTACACACTATTATAAATTATTGTATTACATGAAAATCTTCGGTGACAATGAAAAAGTTGTTGATGTTTCTTTTAGTTACTAGACAGAAGTTTTTAAGATTTTACTTGTCCTCTCTAATCTTTCATGGAAAAGTGAAAGATAACTAAAACATGAATTTTCACAATCTCTACATCCAATGAATTTCACAATACTCAATCATTTGGCCTAAAAGGCCCTTGAAACAAAAAATATTAATTTTATGTATCCTCAGTCACTTGGTTTACATCATCCTTGAGGACATGCAGTCAGGATGGTTTAGGATTCCTCAGTATTCAACAATGTTTGTAGTTCAATGACCTCTGCTTTGGAAAGACATCGGAAAGAAACATGTTTCATACGAAAATTCCTGCATTAAGTGATCCAAAGAAGATAAGAGCATAAGCAGTAGCTTAAGTCCTAACCCTGGAATCATGCTTCTGCCAACATTGCATAACCCTTAATTATAATTTCAAGAGATTTTTCTCCCTGAATTAGATTAGTGTCTATTCAACCATATCCATCATTGACGGGGTGTTCCATACAACCCCCAAATGTCACAAGGCTTCAAGGTTAAGCTTCTCCTCCAAACGGGTTTCCTTTCCTGCAGATCTTGGAGAATATTTTCAATTGCTGAAGTGCTTTTCTGTTGGCAAGCCTGTCCTGAACATCTTTTTCAGCTATTACTGCTTCTGCTGGCTTTGAAATATAAGATGTTCCATATAACAGCCCGCAGCTATGCCAGAGACTGCTTCTCACTCTCTGATTTGCCATATGATTAGTACTCATTAGCAATGCTTAACTGTTCCAAAGGTGATGCTGTTCCCAACTTCATCTTTGAGATTTACTGCCATCCAGAATCTGTCTGAGCTACATCCTGCACGCATATAAGAGCTGATATAAAAACGCCCCACTAATGTGAACATTAACTTTGAGTTCCAATGTTCCTAATGTTCAGAAAACTGGGACAGGGTGATCTGCACCCTGTAAATTTGTTGGACCACAGAATTAAGGGGAGCGGGATGTGTCATCCCCACAGATTCTTGTTTGTAAATTTAAGAAAACAAAGTAGAAACAGATCCTGGAGTGATAAGCTCTGGATATATATCCTCAATAAATTAGAAGTGTGGGATTAATATGGAAAATTTAAAATTATGCAGAAACATTGCATATCTCTTTAAAAGGATTAAAACACTAATAAAACAGTCCTTAACATTTTAGTGTTTTTACTCTGCCATTAGTATGTTACTGATACAGTACTTTTCTAAAGGACACAGGGCAAAGGACCACTTCATTTTAAGCTGCAAAATGACTTTCAAACAACCTACAGATAAAGTTGCTGACTTACAAAAGCTTTTATCAGACTTATGATGGATTTTACAGAAGTGGAACTCTATATGACCCATGTGATTTGTTTTCATTTACAAAGGTGGAGAGGCTTTGAATTTAAAAATGGAACTTTTTCTTCTTGTGCCAAATGTAAACAATTTAACATCCATTTCCCATCCAGAGATTTTAACAGTTCAAAAGACTTTATATGAATCTTATCTGTATTATATTTCCTGCTGATTGGCAGTGCCTCACGCTTCAAATTGAAAGCCAAAAATGTCTTGGCTCTGAACAGAGACAGGAAACAAATAACAAAGAAAACTGGGAAATAAACATAATGAGTAGTTATGAAGTGCTGAAAACTATACTTAGTGTTTGAGTTCTTGTTAGTTCTTGAGATTCAAATGCTGCCATATTGATTTATGTCTGGGAAGCCTTGTTTAGAAAAAAAGCATAAACAAAAGCCTTTGAGTATTTTGTCAACAAGAAAACATAGTTTATATTATCTTCAAAGCTCACATCTATTCCTGACTTGACTGATTCCATACTCCTTACTGTGGAGCACTTTGTTATTTCCGGGAGAGGTGCACATGGCACACAGTAATTACCGTTCCCAGGGGAAGTGCATGAATCTATTACTCACAGTCAGCCAAACAATTCATCAAGACCCATGCTCAGCACAGTTGAAGAAACCCGTCCTGGGTGTCATCATGGCTGGAAACAGAGCTGATGTGCTCTCCTACAGCAGATGATGCAGATGTTGGAAAAAGGTAAAATTCATTGCCCCTAAAGAAATTTCTTTGGATTCTTTTTTTAAAGCCATNAGAGAGAGCAGAGAATAAACACCTGCTTTATAAAAAAGGATCTAACAATGACTCCACACATTGCAACAGAGTTTTTTATCATTTATATAACTTAATAATATCTATCATGACTCAAATATTAAACACTGAAGACAACACAGTATGGCAATACTTCAAGGAAAATCAGTATCTTGCTTCTTTTTAATGAGGAATTTAGCCAACCATAAAGAATGATTAGACTTAAAAAAGGGCAAGCTCTGCCCTGACAAGCCAACATCATAAAGTCCTAAACAGGTGGGCAGATATAAAATGCTTACAGGTCTTGTAGCTGGTATGTTCTATGGTACAGTGAAAGTCAATTAATTCCAATGCCTTCTTTGTATTCTGCATTATTGGGAGGTGTCTCTTCTTTCCATCCAGTTATTTTAAAGATGCATAATCCAGAATTCTTATGTATCCTATTTCAGAATTCCAGACATAGCCATTTTCCCATTTTCTTATTCTTAATATTCAAGTGAGATGGACCAGATACACATTAAATTCCTGCTATTGTTTCCTCTGTCACACAACAGAAATTCCAAACTTCCAAATAGTCTGTTTTTAAGTATACAGTGAAAGAGTAACAAAAGAAGTCTATGAAGTACGACGTTCTCTCAGTCTAAAAATACAAGCACAGTCCCGACTTCACCCACCATTAGTACAGCATCAACTAACACTGGCCATGGACTCACAAAAATTTCTTTCAGTCCTCATGAACACTGCTGCTTCCTGCAACACAGAGGAAATAGACTTTTCTGTCCTTGTGCCATCCATGCAGACCCAGTTCCTTGCAAATACAGAAGGCTTATCTTCAGTAGCAGTTTACAGCCTTTGGCTCTAATTCAGTGACATCATCACATGACAAATGCTGGACCAAATTCGTAATGGAGATTGAAGAATTACCTACACAACTGAATCCCCTTTTATCTTATCAACATTAGCTTCACTACAGCCAAAAATGGCATGATTACAAGCTATGAGAAGTTACAGAGGCTATATTAACTCTTTTTTCTTCTTTTTCTTTTACCCCTATCAGTTCAAAAAATCTTCATTTTGCTTTTACAGTACCTGCATTTTTTTCTCCCTCAGTTCTGTCAATCTAATCCAATAATTACCTTCACAATCTCAAATTACCAGACAACTTGACTTTGCATCCAGATAAGCAGAAGTCCAATTGTCCTTTTTGAAATAAATCTGTTAGGCTTTGTGCAAGAAGGAAAGGAGGAAGAGTGCTCCTTCAGCTATAAAAGGGTCCCATGCCATTAATCAATGTTTTACTTTCTCCAAATACTATTGTTTCCTGGGCCTGGCCTTTTGCTGGACAGGGGCTGAGGCTGGTGGATCTTTCATTCTCCAGGCAGATAGACAGACTATTTCTTTGAGAACTTAAATTGTAAAAATCCATTTGCAAACACAAACTGCATGTGAAATGTTAAGGTATCAGTACAAACAGGTTCAAGGACGGTCATTACCCCAGCACAAAAACTGTAGAACTAGCGCAAAAAGCAACAATACCCTACACCCAGAGTGAGGTGATAGGCAGTAAGCCCATGGATGGGAAGGCATGTAGCAGAAGACAGGTCTCCCCCTTCAAATGGCCTCCTTTCTGCTGTGTGCTTTGATACAGGAGAATGTGGGCAGAAATCAGGTGTTTTCTTGAGGAGAAGGTGCCAGTCCTTCATTCACAGCTCTGATACAGTTACTCTCCCAGTCACACACAGTACGACTAAGGATTGGGAAGGATTAGAGTACCACTAAGGATTCAGTCATCCTTCCCAACACAAGCTTTCTCTTTGTAATGTTCTTCAGCCTTCAGCAAGAAAGAAACATATAGCAGCCCAAACGCTTACTGGCTGTTAAGTATTGCTACCATGTAAAGGTCTTGTCATAACGATTACATTTAATTCTTTGCTGAACAGGTCCCAGGCAGCTTTAATATGTAAATTATATTTAAATCCTACAATTCTAGTTATATCAACGGATATCTCCTAGCATAATAGAAAAGGATATGATTGGCAAGAACAGGGAGAGAAGTGCAGGTGAGCATCCTCTGTAAGGTTCCTCTCCTTTTTTTCAGCCATACTTCTCCTCAAATAACCAGAATTTTGACTGGTTTGCGTGCTTAAATATTTGTACAAGTTGTATCTCTGTACTCATATCAGGAAACTTGAAATTGTGCACCACCACCATCATACTCCTACCTCGAGCAAGGACAGTGTTTTTACACTAGAATAGGAGGAATAGGAGTTCTACAAAGGCACAGCTGCACCGGTGTCACCCACTTTCGTGTCTATAGAATTGCTTCTACTTTAGGAATCTTTCACTTACGAATATACTTATGTATATTTTCATTTCAGGTTGAACCAAAACAGTTGTACTCAGCTTTAGGCATATGGGAATATGGCAGTTATTGAAGAGACAGAGTGTTTAATTACGTTAGGGAATGCATAAGTTTAGAAATATGTATTTAAAAATATATTCAAGATGTCAGTAAGTAATCAACAGTATTTGCTGTTTCTATACTGTAATAGTTCATAAGGTTTCTATATTGTATACTGTGCACTGAGAGCAGTGTCCAAGTAAATATCAGGCCTATTCAATATTTAAATTCAGCAACATGTTTTCCACAGAAACCTATACTGAATAAGCTCTGGAATTTCAGTTTGGTCTCGAGGTTTTCAACATTTTGCTTGATTACACCTGTTTAAGTTCTCAATCACCACTTAGATCTCCAGGTTCTGCTGGAGAATTGTGAATTACAATTCACAACTGACAATTTCACAGAACACTACGGTCCTTAGCTCTCTCAAAGGAGAAAAAAACCTACGTCTTTGCAACACAACACTGAAGATGTACACATCTCTTGCCTTGTCTCCTAGTAGTCTCAGGCCTGAGTGAACTTTTTCCAAACATCAACTGCTGCTTAAATTTATGAGAGCTTGAACTCAGTTAAAGATACAGTAAACAGCAAAGAACTGATTTGTGTTCTTGAAGAGGCCTTTTGCTGTGGAACATGGCACTGTTTGTCTGTAATTGTGTTATGTACTGATAGTTGGTTTTTTTAGCCTAAGAAAAATTTCTCCCTTTTACAGCACACATTTCATTTCAGAAAGTCATGTCATTTTCAATTTTCCTATACTAGAAATTTTTACACTTTGAGGGGCAAAGTCATACCCTCAGTCTTCTGCTTTATTTCAGAGACAATCAGAAGTTTTCAACTTAGTAAGTGGAAACCCCAAAGTAAGAAACAGTTGCTCTAATAATGTTTTTGAACAGACCAGCATGTTCGTAGAAAGAAAGCTCTGAATGACCTAACCTCTGTCACTGAACTTTAGGCAATTATGTACTCTCCTGATCTGTCCAGTAAACAGAGATTTAGCCAGATAACTGGTGTAGTTACAAAGCAAAACCTCAGATTCAATGATTCTGAAGAATTACTTGACTAGAAACCAGCAAATAATTTCTTATTTTGACCCCATAATTTGAAATGTTAATTTTAAAATGTCAGTGTTAAAATGTCAGCTCCTTGGTTTCTAACAGGATTATGAGCCTTGCCATTTTAAAAATGCTGAAGTAAACAATGGAGTATATCTCATTTTCACAGTTAAAATGCTTAGTTTAAAAACGTGTTATTAGCTGACAACTAACAACATGTTCACAACCCAAATAAACTAGTAAAGTTTCAAACAAACACTACACTTCACAACAGAGCTTCTCTTCCTCCAATGGGTCCAACTTCATCAAATGAACAATTTCAAGTCACTGTGATCTTTTTCATTGACAACCTGTGTACACTGATTTTTGAATTTAAACATGTGATTCTTACAAGCATTCCACAGATCTGAATTTTTTACAAGATGTATTAGAAATCTAAGTTGGAATCATCTTAGAAACAACATTCAGATTATTTCTCTCTGAATTTCTCCACTCCGATTCTTTTATTGGCTAGACGCCCACTTCAACTATCTTTACGACAGTTAAGATTTAACCAGCCACATTCACCCCAGTAATTAAACTATTTCCTTTTGCAGTGTCCCAAAATTATGGGGGCAGGGATATGCCTCAGCTCTGTGCTGCACACAGCCCATTTCATATAAATGAAACTACATATATTCTGCTAAATCACACCTCAACTTCATCACTGGACAATACACACTTAGCACATCACTCTACTTGCATTCTTTATTTGGATATAAGAAGAGCAAATACACTGAAAAAGAATGACCACCTTTCTGCAGTCAAGTCTTTAATAAATGGGTTCTTCCTGGATTGTTCACTTTTTTGTGCCCAAGTATAATCCTGGCAGCTATATTAAAGAAACTAGAAGATCGTCTATGAAGAAACTCAATGCTTTTTCTGTCATTAAACTTCTCAAGTAGATCTGTCCATCTTTTTTAAGGCTAGACTAGAAGAGGTCTTGCCATTGTTAAAAGCTCAAGGCAGCTGATGTCCCTCTTTTGTTCTCCATAGATTTTAACGTGCAAGAGGATCCTGTTGCCTGTTAGTTTAATATTCTGGGGACTGCCTTCTAGGAGGGCATAGTAGTTCTCATGGGACTCAGTAACTTGAATATACTCATGGTTTTGTATTTAGATATTATTTCTGTGATTATGACACCTGCAACCTTTTTTTTTAACTGAGTTGTGCCCAGCACAGAATCGACACAAAATCCTTCTCATGCACTTGTTGTGACACGGGAGTTGTTGCAGGCAGATCCTGTCATCCTTTGCATTCTGAAGACAACACGCACGAGTGTTAAGAGTCAATTCCCTGGCTCCAAAAAAGGGCTCTCTTGAACAGCATCTAAAATAGACACTCAGAGAAGAGTAAGAACAAGGCAAGCATACGTAATATTTCTCCCCTAGTCTCCAACTATTTTTGGGTTGGGGGGATTTCCTGAACTTGATGTGAGCCATGCATTTTTTAATCCCCAAAGAATGTCTTGTTCAAGTGCTTGCCCACTGTCCCTTGGAACGTACATGAACTCCTTCACTTGTGTTAGCTTAGATATTCCAAAAAGATGAAATTTTAAACACAGCACAGAAAAAGGAAAGATTTATCAATACTTATAGAAGCCTGGTGTATGTCTTTAACCTATTTTCACACAGTAATTTGCTATAGTTAAAAACAAATGAACAAACAAATGAAACCCTCAGTGAGAGAAACTATCTTATTTCAAGACCAGGAACTTATGACCAGGAACTTACAGCCAGTACTGGCCAGAATTTGTTCAAAACATGCCGTCTCTTCCATCTCCTGTCATGTTACCTCTGGGGTGACATAACTGATAAACATAACACTCAGCCAGTCATTTGGAAAAAGACATCCTTCAGTTAAAAAACAAATATTGCATGCTTGTTATTCTGCCGTTGGACAAAAGGAGCAAAAAATGGAAAAAAAACCACAACGGTAAAAGCTCAGAAACTTTAGGAGGCTTTTCAGTATTTGCTTTGTTCCTCTCCCTCAGAGAAGTGAATAAACAAGACATTCAGAAAAGCCATTACTTCTGACCCCCTGTTTAATTTTCTTCCATAGTTTAGGATTGTTTATATTTGTGCTGAATGGTTCTATCAGATACAGCTTCAACTGAATACAAAACTGTCAATTACACCTCACCCCATTATACATTCCATTCTTCACAGGATTTTATTTCTAGAAAGTACATTATGGAGGAGAGAGTGCCTTTAGTGTACTGTACATTTCAAAACACAATTAAAATAAACTCTTCAAGTGGAAATGTGAAATGTATTTGTATTCTATTAAAGCCTTTGGCCTTATCAGCCGCAGTGCACTATATAACAAGGTCATTAGTAACAGGCCACATACAATGGAGAACATACATCAGCAGCAGAAAAACAAACATGAGTCCAAAACATCACAATAACTTCCTGTACCTGTTCTTGTTTGCTTGCTGAGCTCTCAAACATTCTGAGTCTCTGAAATACATAAAAGCGTAACAGCTTGAGTCAATATTTGCCAACCAAAGTGAACGATTTTATTTAGTGTGATGACTGGACCCCTTGAGCAAACACATCTTGTAGGCAGCATAACAACTGCAGGCCAGCCTGCAAAACGACCAGAAGTGTCCAACCATTCAGAACATACGCTACATCTGGGGAAAGCTCAGCAGCTGCTCCAAGCTTCTCCTCACAAATAAAAGATAATATGATTCATTTAGTTTTTCATCAAAATCCATTATGGAATACAAACCAGAATGATTTTATAATAAACTTGTTTTTTCCTCACTCTTGTTTTGAGATGGTTTATTCTAGTTTGAATTTCAGGGAATGAAACATTTCTGATTCCTGCTCATATAAAACCTTTCCAAGAGTTCAGGTATCCTTTGGACTACAGGGTCTGTCTATTTAAACAAGTTCATTTGGGATGTGGGCTGAGAGGTACATAAAAAAATATTGATTTCATACCAATTACTACAGGAACCAAATTGTGGTGAATGGGGAACTGCATCTGAAAATCAATATGAGGAAATGTCCCTTTTGCCCATGGAAGTGCTGCCAAATGAAGTAATGTCTTAATCCAATCTTTCTTTTGTTTCAATAAATACATTCGATAATTATGATATGGACCAGGTGATGATTAGTCCTTCTTTTAGTTCTGTGCTACCATTATGTAGGATCAGAAAGAAATATTTTTTTCTGTATCAAGAAAATTCTGTTTCCTTTCCATCTTTTAAGACAAATATTTGGGACAAAAAGCCTCACACCATATTAAATGCTGATACAGAAAAATGCCTCTCACTCTGGAGAAAGATATTTCCCTCCGCCATCAACATATCAACATAAGTCATGGATGTGAAGCTTCCCAAATGCAGCAGAATCTAGGAAGATAACCTGTCGTGCATGTGTGTGTGAGCAAGTTTTGAGGACCAAGCTTTTGTTTCGCTGCCACACAAAGAGCTGTGTGCTGTGACTACTAAGTTACAGGTACATTCTCACTTGCCTGCAGGAGGACAAGGTTTCCACTTCATCCATTAACCTGTGTCAGAGGCATGCAGACCAAAGGCCAGTATAGGAACATTCCCCTCCTGGCCCCTTGAAAATCCAAAAGTTCTAGTTCAGGACCAAGCCCAGACAAGGAATATGAGGGATATTTACTACCAAGCTGGATTTAAAAAAAAGGGGGAGCTTCCACTATTATGTGCCTATTATATATGGCACAAGGGATCCCTAAAACTAAGCAAGAAAAGAGCCAAGACCAATCTAAGGGTGCAGCTGGTTACCTTAAGGATAATGTGGTATTAGTAGACCTATAATAAAAATCATAAGTTTGTCAGAACTGATGCTTTTTATGGTGCCTAACTTACAACACAGGAAATAAAGGGTTTTAAAAATTGTATGATATTATCAACATATTTCATATATTAACTGGATGAAAAATCCAGGGTTTCAACTCTTAATGTAGGGGTTCGTGCCTCTGAAAGGAAGGTTGATCCTGTGCTACCATAAACATTCATTCCTTCCATTTCCACTGAGGATAGATAACATGAATACTGTGTTTCATCTGTTAAATAGTGGGTTGGTTCACTTGAACGTTCCAGCAGCAATTTAAATAGAAACACAGACTATTCTTGTTTCAGAGCAACCTGTGACAGAAAACACAGCTTCATGTATTATACAAAATATGAGGAGGCTTTTGGTGTTCGGTGACACCAGCACACTCCTGTGAAGAGAGAGAGGCCTACACGCTTTGTTGTCAACTTGGACATGGTATCCAGGTTGCAGCTTGCCACACCTGAAAAGTCAGCCTCAATTCTTCATCTAAACAGGTGTATGTGCACTGGGTTTTTTACTGCTTTGCAACTGTTTTATCCAATTAAATTAGTATTTCTAAAGTGAATGAGATAGGAGCGGAGAACTATTATTTTATGACTGGACCGCATACAATCAGTTAAATATGAGAAACCAAGTAATGAAAAGGGCTAAATAAAGATGCCTAAGCTAATTCTGTGAGTTCATGCATTCAAACGAGATAAAAATACAGATCACAAGTGCTCATTAGTTAACTCCTAGATAGTAGATGTAATATGATTATTTCTGTAAGAGTAGCTGAAATCTCCTCATGATTGTAGACTCATAGAATACCAGGTTGGAAGGGATCTCAAGGATCATCTGGTCCAACCTTTCTTGGCAAAAGCACAGTCTAGACAAGAGAGCCCAGCACCCTGTCCAGCTGAACCTTAAAAGTGTCCAATGATGGGGAACCCACAGCTTCCCTGGGGAGATTATTCCAATGGCTGATTGTTCTTATTGTGAAACATTTCCCTCTTGTGTCTAATCAGAATCTCCCTAGGATTAACCTGTACCCATTACCCCTCATATTTTCCATGTGACTCTTTGTAAAAAGAGAGTCTCCATCTTCTCTGTAGCCACCCTTCAAATACTGGAACGTGCTGTTAAGGTCTCCCCTAAGCCTTCTTTTCTCAAGACTGAATAAATTCAATTCTTTCAGTCTTTTCTCATATAGCAGGCTTCCCAGTCCTTTGATCATCTTTGTGGCCCTTCTGTGGACCCTCTCCAGCCTGTCCACATCTTTTTTGCAATGCAGGGACCAAAACTGAACACAGTATTCCAGGTGTGGCCTGACAAGAGCTGAGTAGGACGATGATGACTTCCTTATCTCTGCTGGTGACGCCCTTGTTGATGCAACCCAGCATCCTGTTGGCTTTCTTTTCTGCAGCAGCACACCGTTCACTCATATTGAGCTTGCTGTCCACCAGGACCCCAAGGTCCCTTTCCACAGAGGTGCTTCCTTTAGTGCTTGTTAACATATATGCATTAAAAAGGCTAGAATTAAGCAGAAGTGTTCAAAAATTTGCAAAAGTATCCTAACTACCCACAGTAGGGAAAGCAAGAGAACTCATAAGAAAAGCATGGCATAACCCCTAAGAAAAGGCTGTATTGTTTATTTACGCAGAACCCCATTTCCTCAAAGAGCAACAGCCAACCCTTCTCTTTAGCAGTTGACCACTGATTCCTCAACAGCCGCACCAACATAGACAGCAATTAAAACACAAATAATGTATAAAAGCAGCTTATGCTTCTGCATACATATACACCAAACTTTCCAAAAAGAGTTTCATTAAGCACAGGTATCTAAAGCACAAAAGTAGAATTATTCTCCTTAAAAATTATGACATGGCTATGTGTTCATAGGACTCACTGAAAACTGAGAAGTTGATGGTATTTTAGAAGTGCTGTACACGTTCCAATAATAAACCTGAAAATCACAGTATTGAAGGCTTCCTGTTTGATGGAAATAAGCTATTTATTTTTCTTTGAAAACTTTTGATTACAGTAAAATCTTTATTTTACAGTTATCTTTTACATTTTTCTTTTACGTTTTACAATTAAGAGCGTGTATTCATTATCAGGACAGACACTGAGAAAAGGCTTCAGCCCAGCAAAGTATTTATGAGGACTTTTAAAAGCAGCATTTGACACATTTAAGATAAACATAAGCAAAATACTTCAAAGTCTTGAGTTTTCAGTTAGGAAATATCACTGTCATGCTGAGAACACAAGTCACTATCATGCTATGTACTGGACAAGCATTGTTCTTCTACTATGTCTATCTCCAAAGCAATCAGCCTAGGTCAAATAATTTCACACAAACACTTATATATTCAAGCTGTGTATATTTACATCATAGGAGACATAAATATTCCTCCTTTGACTATGTTCAAGTAAAATTGCATTTATTTCACTGGTGTAATAATGTCAACTCATCAAAAGTTTTACTGTCTTCAAAACCCATTACTCCCCCCTACTTCCCAAGAGCTCCTAATTTTCTGTGCCTGTCATCTCAAGCCATTCTAGTCCTGAAGAGTGGCATGCGGAAAAGAATACATACATTATATATTACATCTGATGAGTGAGCTGTGTTACAACATTTATCTTCATATGTGAAGAGAAATGGAATAACTCAGGAGTGGTATAGCAGCCAATCTGTTCATGAGTTATCCACTCTTGTCCCAATATGTGAAGACAAAGGGCATAAAAGAGATGAGCCATCACACAATATATTTTTTATATAAAATATTAAGGGTTTGGCTTTGGAAATGTGCAGGATCTAAATAGTGTAGTCTGTATAGTACAGTAAAACCATGATTTGGCAAAGAAGCTCTTCGTAGAAAAGACAAGCTAGGTATCTACATAAAACAAGAATGTGAAATGATCAAAAATTGAATTGGGTCCAAAAATACGGACAAAAGTGATCTTTTTGCAGATGACACTGTGTTGTTTCAGCAAAATGTTCTTTCTAGCTTTGAACAGAATTATTTATTCTTTTGTCCTTCGAAAAAATTCAGAAAAAACATGCAACAAGAGGAAAAGGTTTCTCATGTGGTACAACTATATATACATTCATGGATTAAGCCATAAAGTGAAAGAAGGCAGGAGTATTAAACAGTGAAGCTACCATCATGCACATTTAAGGATCCCAAAATCAATTCCATATTTTTTGTAATTTTAGTATTAGCTTCCTAAGAAGATTCTGACACTTGCAGGTATTTATGTCTGATGTGTGATAGATTATGAAACCCTCAGTATTTTTAATGTGAAAATGTATTAGTTAAAAATTCATCTACATTAGATTTAGACATGAACACGTGGTGAATCAATGAGAAAAATATATAATTTTTTTTTTTAATTCTTAATTTGATTCCAATAGATGAACTGCCTGTTTATTCCTATGACTTACGATCTCCTGTATATCTTCCTACTGATGTCCCTATGCAAAATGCCCCTTTGCCTGAAATACAAATTCGTATCTACCAAACCCTCACTATCTGGTCAAAGGAAAGATAAGCACCTGAAATTCCTCTTGCTCTGCTGCAGCTGTAGATGTCTCTGCTACTCTTGGCAGGGTGTCTGCCTACCACACCACAAGCTCTGACCTCCGGCACTCAGAAGGAACCCCTGTGGGGAGCCCAGTCCCCACAAAAGGAGGCAGCTGTCTGTGACAGCACCACCAGCAAGAGGAAGCAGAAGGGCAGGAGAAGCCCAAGCACCAGCTCCCCCAGCATGGTGTAGCCACCAGCTGTGCCAGGTGGCACCAGGTGGAGGAAGAACAGGAGGAGGAGGAGGAGGAGGAGGAGGAGGAGGAGGCATGCCAGCTGGCAGGGCTGCACAGTGGGCAGGAGGGGAGGCAGGCAGAGGAGGAGCAGCAGAGTTAGACGAGACAAGCCATTTCTAACACGCCACTTCTGCACACACCAGGCTGAAAGACAGAAGAATAATGGGAGGGAGGCAGGCTGTGAATTTTCGGGCCTGCTGGGGTGATTCAGCCAGGCTTGTTTGGCAGCATTGTCTAAAGAGACAGCTTTATCTATTTACTTCACACATACCATTATCACAAGTGTAAGCACATCAATTCCCTATTCTTAGAGCTCACATGCATCATTCCGTCTCTCTTTGGCCTCTCTCTACCTCCCACCTCCTTTTTTTTCTCTCTCCTTGATTTGCACTACAGGGGAATACTCAGCAATTGGAGCGCCACGTTTTGATTGCCTCACACTGAAGATTCAGTTCCCCACAGGACAGTACTGTATTTTGTCCTCTCAGTGCTGATTTAGCTCTCTGCCATTTAGTCTCACAAAAGACCTCCAAAAAAAAATTAAAAAATCACAGTCGTATTTGTTATGCATAAATCTTAAAGACCTGGGGAAGTGGACCTGGGGAGAGGGATGGGTAAAATAAGACTTGCTTCGGTCTCCAATATTCTGTATAATAGTCCAAGCTAGTACATATGTGGCATTCGTGGTAGAGCTCAGGTGATTCTCTTACTGAAATGGAGTGAAGAGCCTCCAAACTGCACATCCCCACGCATTCCCAGTCTGGTAATCAAAGACCATGGAAGCTTAATACCACAAACTTTTTGTATCAGACTTAAATTAATCACAACATTAAAATGACATAAAAATATGTCAAATATTTATATATTACCAGGTAGCTAAGTTTGTGAACAATATGCAATTAATTCCTGTGTGCCTTTCAACATTACTGGGATTCCCAAGTTTTCCATGAGGTAGCAGCACTGCTGCTGCCATGTGAAGTCACAAGGCCTCTCCTTTTGGCAGGGCATTAGCCCTTATCCTGTTCTTGCTAAAGACAGCATCAGGTAAAGATTGTCCGTACGTCCACTCATACATTCTGCCTCCCACCCAGGACCACAGAAATGCTGCCTTGTCCTCTCCAGTATCCCTCCATCGGGATCAGGTTCATGACACTACTGGACACTCACTGGAGGCATCACCAATATTTGTTGCCTGTCACTTCCACCACACTCTTTTCTCTGTATGTATGAATTTCTGTTTTATGACTCCCTTCTAATACCTGTATATATGTGCACAGAACTCATTTTATTTAGTTTGTTTTAAACTAGAGTTTTATGTGCTAGGCTGAGCTTATGTTGTCAGCCTTGATATATACATGTACATCAAATGTGAAGGATTTTTAGCTATAGGCTAGCAAGTCTTTCTAGCCAGATTGTCTTCACCACTTCTTCCCCAAATAAAAGCCTCATCTGTATAAAAGATGCTCCAAGACAAAAATCAGTTACTCCAATACTAGTAAAATTACTAGTCTTAAGACTCAAAAAACCCCAAACAAAAAAAAAAAAAAGCCCCACAGTGCCTTCCTAACGAGGTAGCAAAAGTGGTCACTCATTTATTCACTTTATTAATGGACTCTCTTCAATCACAGCAATATAGTCACTATAGAAAAATATTCAGCATTAACAAAAGCTTCCAAATTAAGAGCACCTTTCTGAGGGGGAACAATTCTGATGCTTTATGTATTCCATTATCTTTGGTCCAAACACAAACAAAAGTGTGGTTTAGCCAATGACAAACTGCTTTTCAAAAGATTACCTGGTCTATACACCTGTTTTTTTCTAACCACTAAGAGTGACAATAACCATGCTAGCAGTCTATGGCTTAATCTGGTTCTCATCTCTATTGAGTGCTGAAATCTCTATATCCCCCACAAGAGAGACTCTGCCACTTGCATCATTACCCTATGTCACCAATGCTTACATCTTTCTAACTCACATCACTCTAACTTACTACTTTCCCCAACTACTTTCCCCAACTGAATTACATCTTTTCCATGTGCTCTTCAACTTTTAATTTTTCCTTTTCATTGAAATAATCTCTCTATAGTAAGCGCTAGATTTCTTCCCTTTTACTTATCCAAGGCTTTACTTTTAAAAGTAACATTTTATTGTAGCAAAATTAGCTTGTTCTAGTTACCTTTCACCATCATTTTCTTCTTCAAAGAAGCCCGTTGCTAGACAGAAAAATTCATCTGAGCACTGTCATTCTGTTTGTACTTGTAAGACTGACTTCCTTAGCATTGAAGAACATCAGTAGTAATGTAATTTATTCTGCAATCTTCCTCTCTATTCCCAGGACTGTCTTGAATTCCAGTGATTATCATAGAGCACTCCAAGTGCAGATTTAGCTTGACTTTGAGATCCAAATATTTTATTGCCTTGGATCTCCTGGATCCACAGGCTTCCAGCAATACACATCCCACACAAAGTTAATCTGGCTGGGCTAACTCATGGGATGACTGGAGAATTCAAAGGCTTGGCTTTGACTATTCCAGCAGTCTATCCTTGAGTTTTTTGTGCCTGATCAGAGAACAAATCATTAGAGGGATGTGAACTCAGTTAGCTTCTCCCAAACTGGGGTCAGGCCTCTTAAATCAATCAAAGCCCCTTCTATAATTTCTGAATTTAAGTACAAATCATATTCTCATAAATTTAACTGTTACAGGAAGGGCTGCATAGCTCAGATTCTGCTAATGATCTCACAGTTCTGAGTTTTTTTGATTTGTCAAGTTTTAGTTCATTGAGCGTGTCAGGACGCAAGATTGTGAGATAAAAGCAACTTTCAGATCATCTTTCTTTTCTATTGTATCACCCTCTTACAAATGCAAAGAGAAATGTTGTGTGTACCTCTTTCAAGATATCTCAAGACAATGTTAGCTTTGATTCAGGTTTTAGCTATTTTATCCTTCTGTTTGTTTGGGATTTTTTGCAACCTGCTGACTTCCACTTCTGTCAGGGATTGCTCTCCAGAAAGGTTAGTGGAGGAGTCTCTTTACTCAGTTCCCAGCCTCTTATGTGTAATATTGCATGTGCTTCTGTGGTAGCCTGGCTTCCAAATGCCTGGTTGTCCTGGTTTGAGGTAAAACAGAACCAATTTTGTTCAGTAACTTCGCTTCTTAGCTGGGCCTCTTCTAACTACTGAAATTAACAGCATATTGTGCAGACAAATGCTCATTTTCTCAGAGTGATAAGACCAATGTTTATAGCTGCTGCCCAGGCATGGTATGCAGAGAGGCTCNTGTAATATTGCATGTGCTTCTGTGGTAGCCTGGCTTCCAAATGCCTGGTATCTACCAAACCGAAATACTCAAGAATGCAAATACCACTACCACACTTTGTACCACAGAATCCAAGTCTTTTGCACAACTTGAGCCAAAATATTTTTCTACCCAATAAAGCATAAATGATGACAATTGATCAATTTTGCTGTTTCTGTAGGACGCTGGCATGTATATATGACTTCAATCTGAGAATCAAAGTAAGTACAAGGCTGCAACAAAGCTCCCATAAAATCCTCACTAAAGAGGTAATATTCTCACAGCTAAATACAATTCGTTTAAGCTCACTCCCAAAGCAACCAAGATTTTCTTAGCCTTTTTATGACTGCAGCATATAGGATTTATAAAAATTGTAAGTGAGCTACTTCACCTGAGTGGCCTTTAAGCTTTAGTTCAGTTAACTAAAGAGGTTGAATTTGATTGTTTATTACTATACTGCTGGTTTGATTAGCTGAACTGGATTTCTTTTGAGACTGTGTTTTGGTTAAAATATAAGAAACCAATTATTTAAGACTACATTCAAACCATTATGTTTGAGCCAATAAGGACCCTACCATATTGCCAGCTTTCCAAGTGGAAATTTAACAGAAAACAGAGATCTGCCTACAAGTCACCCCTAAACAAGCCACTCAACAGGAAAATTAAGGCTCAGTAAATATTTTGACCCAATAAAACATTTGGCTTACCAAAGTAAGTGCAATATTATGTTTTTCTTTAATGTTATCCATTTACCATAAGCAGAAAGACTCATTTTTGCAAGGGCCTTTATAAATCTTCATGTACCAGATGAAAATGAAGGATTTATTCTACCCCATCTTTTAATTTTACTCACCAATCTGTGAATTATTCTTACAGCTGGCATTTCAAATGTATTAGTAAAATTTATCACTCAAAGCCTTATGCAAGGACTAAATTACACTAATGAATTGACTATGAATTTGAAGCCTAACATGAGGCCAAATATTTTCTGGCTTCATTTCTGTATCTCAGCAAACTGCTTAATTTTCTCCCTACTTATCCATTACTGCTAAATTGTCTTGCTATTATTGTAGAAAATTGCAGCAAACATTGGCTTGCCCTTAGGCCTATACTGAATGAAGCAGAAATCAGGATGCCTGCAGTGAGACTGGCAAGGTATGAAACCCCTCCTCCACTAATTTAGCTGAACTGAAAGAGCAAGTGGAAGATAACGTTCAATCCCTCTTTTTCAATTTTATTAAACAGTTGGTGAATTATTCTTATAGTTGGCATTTCAAATGTATTAATAGATTTTCTCACTTAAAGGCTTACACAAAACTAAACTAGATTCATGAAGCAACTACATATCTGCTGATATGTATAGAGGAACCTGTACATATTCCAGCTTCAGATTTTATTTGTTTTGGTGATGGTACATTTTTTTGATTGATTTTTGGTGCAGGCTTTTTTTTTTTTTTAATGGGAGGAAGGAATATAAGTCCACACACAGCTTAATCTTACTCTTATTTAAGCACAATTCTGATGCCTGACAGCAATACTACGGTTAAAAGCCTGTATTTTTGGTACTGAAAAGGAGGCAGGATGTTTTATCTTGAGATGATAAAAATGCATCAGTGAATTTGAGATCTGTTTCTTGGAGCTAATTTTTTCTCATTAATTGATGTAAATGGATTTTGTCCACCTGTAAACCATAAGCAAATAATTTTTGCAGTGTTCTTTCAAAAAGCTGAGACTTTGTAGATATTACTTTGTTAACTTGTCCATTCAGAAGGCAAAGAGGTAATTTAAGGTAAAGATAAATAAACAGATAGATAGATAGTTCGATCTCTTAGGTCCAAAATCAAAGCTATTGTCTAGCCCTTCAAAATTCCAATACATTGGCTGCATATACTCTAAATCTGGGAAAATAATCTAGCACACAAATATTTTAAATTTACCAGCTTCTTAATATAAGTAATTCTATTAATGGCACCACAATTTTATGTCAGTGTTTATCTTCACTCATTCTCTTATTGTTTGTAATTGTCCCCACCAGAATCACACCTATACATGACACAACTACTGTCCTACACAATTCTTGGACACAAAAATAACCAGAATCTGGGCTGAGGCTTTGAAAACTGAATATCAAACATCTGAAAATGTCTGCTTTTCCTGACAGAATAGTTTATAGAAGGATTACATGCAACCCTTAGCAAGGAATTCACTTTTGAAATTGAAGACTTTACTATGCCAAAAATCACTCATTAAAGAAGTCTAGGCAACTATTTACCCCAGGAAAGCAGAATTCTTACATTTAGAAATTCTAAAAGGCATCCCTTATGTTCTGCATCTCAAGTATTTTTATCTTCTTATTAATTTCCTTTCCATTCTTTTCTCAATAGCATTTGAGGTCTATGCCTTCTTTCTCCATCTCTTGACAAATGGTTCTAACAGTCTGAAATCAGTGCGTGAGCTGGACACAGCATATTAGATGCTGCCATCTATTTTATGTCAAAATGTTTCATTTCACTTTGCATGTATGCAGAGACCTTTAACAATATTGAGGTCTTGGCATCATACAAATACAGACAAAATCAGATTCTGTCATGAAGAATATTGGACTGATGTAGTTTACTTTAAAAAAAATTGTTTTTTTACTGTGTTACTATTTTCTATAAATCATTTTATATTATTGCATTGGCTTTGCACATACATTGAAGATCATAAGTAACGTCTCAGAGATATTATCACACCGTATTGAAGGGGGCAATTCTTCCCTTTTATACTAACTCTCCATAAAGTTAACAATCCAGACTCTTTTTTTGTTGTTGTTGTTTACAATGAGGAATTTAAAACAACATATTACTAAATCAGGCACAGATAATGAACAAATAGCTCTGTAGTCACAGCTACCATTTATTACCCTATACCTTTCCAAAATGGGTACAAAATGCTGCTAACTCAGAAGAGGAACTGTTCACACCCATTTTGTAAGTTTTTACTCCACTAAAATGATTGTGTGCACATCTACTCTGCAGTAACTGCCATAAATAAAACGCTCTGGAACTGCGTTCTTTAAAATAATCTGGTGCTTCTAGATCAAGAACCAACCATTGCCAGGCATCCCTGGATGCCTGAAAATCACAGGCAACCTATTCCAAGTTGTAGGTTTAAAATAGTAAAAAAGCAGTAAGTGATTGCCATGGCATAGTTAATTAAGTTTTAAGGATACATGACATGGCATTAAAGAATTTGTCCTTCATAAGTTTATAAATACACATTATAGTGGTTTTACATTCACAGTCAAGTAGGAAATAGACTATTTTGATGCTGACAGCAAGCATCACTGGGGTAAATTACCAAAGGCACTGAGCACGGCTATAGTGAATCAAAATACACTGCATTAGCTCAAAGTAATGGATATATTTAAATCAGAAAAAGATTGCAAGTGGAAACTATCATTGATAAACTCTACTGCAGTGTTGTCTATTCATTCTACCTCAAAAAAAAAAATAATTAAGTAATACCCAGTGATGCATAGTCATGACGTTCTAACCATGATTCACAGGCCCTGCTTGTATCTTCAGGAGGTCTGGAGAAGGCAATGGATAAATACTAACCTCATTAACTCCATGAAAAACGAATTTTTTTTTAACATCGTATCAGAAACAGCAGCAGAGAGATAGCACCCATGGTACCAGCAGGCATCTGCTAAAGTAACAGCCACTGCCTCGCTTCAGGCAGTTTTCAGAACTGTCTTCCTTCCAGCATGTGTCAGAGAAGCATCTAGGATTTTTTACTATAGCTGTGTATGTTAGTTCAGAAGAAGCAAGTTGCAGGCCCAGGGAAAGCAACTTGGCCTGCATTAGCAAGACCATAGTCAGCATGTCAATGGAAGTGACTACACCGCTCTCCTCAGTACTTGTGAGACTACATCTGAGCACTGTGCTTAATTTTGGGTTCCCCAGCACAAGACGGGCATGGACATCCAGAAGCAAGTCCAGTTACCAAGGGGATTACGTGGTTGACACAAGAGGAGAGCCTCAGCGAGTAAGGTTTTATTCAGCCTTGGGAAGAGAAGGCTCAGAAGGCATCTAGTTGCTGTCTGAAACTACCTAATCAGAGCACAATGAGATGTTAATAGATGGTGCAAAATAAAAGCCAGTAGCCAGAAGTAGGAAAACATTAAATTTTCATATAATCAAAATTTTTGCAGCATGAGAACCACTGGACCATATGACCAAATAAGTTGTAGAATCTCCATTTTTGGAGATGGTCAAATCTCATGTGAACACAACCATGACCAGTACATGCTACAGTTTGTTGTAATTTGTGAAAAGTTACCACACTTCTCAGATGACCGCATTAGGGAGATCATAAGTCACTGATGGTCCTGCAAGCCTAAAAAAAGCTGTTACTGGACTTCCAGCTCACTCAAAGCAACCTGAAGTTGACTGAGAAAACTCAGAAGTTCTGAAAACTTTCTCATAAATTGCACCAGGGAAAAAACTTGTTTTATATACATTATGAAAAGGAAATGTCGACTGGGGATCCACTTCCGTCACACATTTCTTGTGAATCTGGGGACACAATTTGAAAATTCTTGTCTTGGCTTTCTGTCTTGCATTAGGAAATGTATTTTTCCTTGTTTTCAGTCACATCTTTACCCTGGGATCTCCTTTGGGCAGATAGTTTTATCTTCATTGATAGATGTTTGCTTAAGACACAGGAAATGGAGTTCCCTACCTCACTTAGAATCTAAGTGTCCTACAGCCTAAACAAAAAAACAGGGCCTGTACTTGATTTGCAGACAGCTTCCTTTCATTCTCAACATCAGTTTTGAATGCACACAGAACAGGACATACAATGCGCATTATTAGGAGCATAAAGTAGTTTGGTTTTAAATGCACGAACTAACTATTGTATTTAACTGTGTTATCTATTTTCTTGTGCTTTGTACGTCCTCTACCTCTTTAGGGCACTGGGGATAACAGAAAAAAGCTTCAAATGGATAAGATCTCAAATAAAGTGTCATGTACTCTATATTTTGTAGAATTATGGAAATGTTAGCTTAATATAGATGTCAATGCCAGACTAACATGTAGCCCTATTATGAAGCAAATCAATGATAAAAAGCAAAGAATGATTTAAAAGGAAATTATGTTCAACTTTAATTTTGGGGTAGGTAAGGAGTGAATACTTTTTTCTTCTCCAGTACATGGTAAAGCAGAAGCAATATCTTGTTCTACTCTCAACTGCAAAGTCATGTTCTTTGCTCTGCAGGTATTTAAGTCTTAGTTTTTTTCACTCATCTACATGTGACTAACCTTAAACAACCTGGAGATATTGTCCAAGTCACGTTTTTCCCTCCTGTGTTTCTAACTTCCAAAAAATGCATGTAATAGTGGTTCTTCTCAAGCAGATAAGAATTGACTGAGGTGCTCTACGCTCCTGAAATGAAACCTGCAATGTAAGACTGAAGTCTTTCCCTTGCAATGTCGGTGAAGTTTTTCTTTGAACAATGATATGTATTTACAGATGCAGAGCATTCGTCACATTGTTGAAGTCATAACTTGCTAATTTAAGTGACATAAGTGAAGTTTTAAAGATTTTTACTCCTGTTGGATCAACCAACAGAGAGCCATTACAGCCAGGAGTGAGAAAGCTGGTTTGTATTCAAGCATCTGGAATGTCGGTGCTTTGTGTGGCATCAGGAAATTGCTTGACCAGTCACTTACAGCTATGCAACCAACCAAAAGCTGTGGAGCTGGACGGGTGTTAACAACAGGGTTGTTGTCAAGGACTGTATCTAATATGACCTGCAGAACTTTTATTACTTCTAGTGATGAACAACATGAAAGAACCCTTCTTGCTCTCCAAGGCTGAGGTGGTTGCATAAGATAGAAGCGGGGGGAGGGGGAATAGTCTACTATGTATTTGCTTGCTGCATATACTTTGTTCAGAAAGCATTTCAAAGCCAGTGCTGTACTTGATTTCAAAGCCAATGTTGCACCTCATGGAAAGATTTTTATAATGCTATTTTTTCAGACTGGAATTGCAGTTTAAATTTTCTGGACAAAGCAAACAATATAGAAAGCTCTTATTCTGTTTTCCTGCATCGCTTCAGCAAAGGTCTGTGAGAGCAAACATTTTGCTCCGAAAGTGTTAATCTCGGTGTGCAACCAGTATAAATCCCAGACTTAGTATTCCTCCAAATAATCTAGATGTTTTTTCAGTTTCTTTCTTGTTTAAACACTGTATGTTACGAGTACAGTGCAAAGGACATGGCTGTTAAAGCTGAACTACATCTGAAATGTTATTAAGACATGAGACTCTTTCCCTTTACATGCTCAATAAGTGTTTCCACTGATGTGAAACAAGTTCAGTGTTATCCTTCCCAAAGGCCCTCCTATCACCTCTGCTGCCTGCTACTGCCAGTGCCATCTACTAACAGTAAGTATTGGGGCTGAATCACTCATAAAAGGAAGGTTTATCTGAGGGTCGGTGATGCCTAATATCACCTAGGTAAAGTACCCTCACAACAGAAGCCCTTCTAATGAGACCTGACTGTGTGCATGTGTATGTGTAAGAAGACATTTCAGTCCTCAACAAACTGTTTACTGTTCAAACATTAAATAAATGTAGAACTGTTTTAATCAGCTGAACAAATATTTAATGTACACTCCGGTGTAAGAGCTATGTTTAAAAATATCGCTTATGCAGCTAAGACGTAGGGAATTTATGGAAACTAATGCTCTGAAAGGTAAAACAAACGCTGTCTAAACAAAACTTGCACACAACAACAAAAGTCAAATCTTGTCAACCTCTACCTAATGTAATCTTCATTATTGACACTATCAGTCTTTAACGTTGAAGTGTTAGCTGGGTTGGCCTACTAAGGAAAATGCTTCAGTTTTCAAGAAGTCATAATTACTGTGCAGAAATAGGATTAATTTCTAATAAACCAACTGAGGAGTGTAACACACAGCAATGTTAATATTCACAGCAGGGCTTCCTCTGTAGAGTAAATGTTTGTTTACACTCTAGGATCCAAACACTGAAGGTCATTCATTGCAGGAGTAGCTGGATTTCCGTCTACAGCTGTTAGAAAGGATTTGTAAAAAATCTGACAGGAAATTGCAACTTCTTTGAAAACACATGTGCCTGAATAGTTTCTGTGTAAATACAGTACAATGCTGGCAGAAAGCACATTTTTTTAGAGATAATGTTTTAAAAACACATACATATGCTTCACCTTGGCTCCATCTATTTTCATACAGTTTGTAGCTGTCTTCTTGTCTTTTCTTGGAGTGAATGGGTGTCAGCAGGAGGTTTTTCAAAAGGTTATGTAGTGACAGAGAGGTTTTTGTTCCCATTGACCTCACAGATTGGAACACATTACAAGTTTAGCACCTCTATCCTCTACTCACGTGAATTTTGTGAACAAAAAGCATTTGAACCTGCTGCAAACACTTCTCCCATCAAACGCTTGCTTTATTACACGGGGACAGAAATGCAGAACTAGGCAGAATACCTTTATATTACTTTTAAAGAGTACAGGTTGGCATGCAAATATGACACAAATTCTAGAAACTTAAATTTAAACACCTAGAAGAGAAAGAAACAAACAGGCAGGAACATACCTATTTCAACTAGACATAAATTGAACTCACTCTGCCCCTTGCATGAAGCACTCAGTACAAATAATTTTGCTGTTAGAACACAAGGGAGTACGTTGAGGTCACACAGATATCTGTTTTCCAAAATACCACTACCTTCAGGCGCTGATTACTTCAGTTCAGGACCAGAAGTTTGTAATCATAAAAAGCAAGAGAAACCTGCAAATCAGTAGGACTTCAGTAAAAGTTATGTTGTCTAGACACAAGTGTATAGACAGTTGTATAGTCTGGGGCTCCTCATGGACTCAAAGGATGTGGTGAAATCCACCTGAAGGAAGTTAGCCCTTTCAAGAGGATTTATTCTGTTTTGAGCTCTAAACTATCAGTGACTGAATTCCTCACTCCAAACCATTTTTTTATTTATCCGTGATGCTTGCTGTATGAGTCAGAACTACTAACACTTATGTCAGGAGAGAGGGACTATGCTTGACAAGAAATCCACAGAAGTATTATAACTATACCTTTAATTGCTTCGGACTTTATGTGTAACATAAATTTTGAGTTCAATATTAAATGACATTACCGTAGCATCATTTAACATACTTAAGAGCTTCACTTTTGCAACACAGGTCTATTTTAAAATAATTTTCTCAGATGCAAGAGCATTAATGTAAAGATGCTGGATAAAATATGAGTCTAGTTATGTTTATTCTTAGAGGAACAAAGAATTGCTCCATTCCATAAACACTTGATTGTGATATATCTGGAAAACAGGGAGATCCAAGATCTTCATCAACAGGGTTTTGGAGACTTTCTCCCTCAGAAGCCATCTGGAGCTCCACTGGGCTGAAGTGTATAGACACGCAAAAGGAAATATGCCTCCCACCAGCATAGCTCTTCTCTCCCTTCCTTCTCCCTAGCTGATGCAATGGAAGCAACAGCACTGTGCAACATGGCGTGTAGCCACGGTGAGAGGTGTTAAGCTTCATTTCCTGGAACGGCAGCAGGCCAGGTGGAAGAATCTTGGGTACCAAATGTGGGTCTCCAGCTACCACTTGGATCACAGACTGAAAAAAATGCAAAGATTAGGAGCTAATACTGCCCTAGCTGCCAGTAAATTATACCTAATTGCCTTCTTACCCTAGTTCCCTTTGTTGTCCCTATTTCTGTCTGGATTCTTACCTAAACTGTAGGCACTCCATGAGGAATAATCTCCATAAATGAAAGATAGCAGAGTAGTTGCATTCAAATTACACACTTTTCTCTTTTTTATAGAGCCTGCTCAAATGCCGTGTGTCCCTAAGCCAAAAGGGTGTGTTTGCATGGCGATGAGCAAAGACAGATATTTAATTTCATGGCACATGTAAACAATATCACAGGGACAAGAAAAGACAAAGGGCTACAAAATCTAAAAATTAGTTGTTGTTTAGGTCTTACTAGAATAAGCAAATCAGACCCCATTTTAGATTTCAGACCACTTTCCAGAACCATTTTTTATTGTGACTTTCTTCTCAGCCAAAAATTGGTAAGATTGACAGCAGCTCTGTTTGTTTTCAAATGCTGTTGGGCAGGCTTATACAAAACTACAGTATGCACACAGGTGTAGCTCAAGATGAGTCAATAACATAACGACCTTTGGATGTTAGGGGATTTGGTGTTTTTAAAGTATTTTTATGATGAATTAGTTTAAATTTTTACAGTTTGCCTCATTACTGAGGTATTTTGAATACTATATCAAAGAGATTACTGAAAAACACAACTCTTGCCCAAATTTAATAATGTTTACACGCTTGTATTTACTTGTATAGGAGAGACCTGCTGAAAGGTTAAATTTCAGATTTGGCCAAGATGAAGCAGTAATCACACATACGGTTTCTACATCAAACTAGATCAGATTATTTCAATGGTAAACTAATAGTATTGAATCACTAATTTAAAAAAACCCAACAAGTAAACAAATGAACCAACAAACAAACAAAAAAAACCCCAAAACAACAACCCATACCACAAATTTCAACCTTTGCAGAAAGATGTTGACAAGTGCTAAACACAGCTTTTCAAACGAAACAGTACTTGCACTTGAAGACTGGATTCAGAGTAATTGTAGACTACCCTGGAGTTTTTTGTGTCACTGTAGCAGGACAGGTGCTGACATTAAGAATTATTGAATTGAGGCATAATGCTAGAAATATGAACACACCTAGTGATTCTCACTCATCTGCTCCTATTAGAACAGATACGTACCTTCCAAGATTCTCAGCACTGCTGTATCTTGCTATATGGGCAGGCGCGTTATAGTTACTGCTAATTCTTCACTGTCAAGTTGAAGATAACTATGATGGTAGGCCCTACAACAACACATGAAGAGATTCCACTCCCAAAGATCTACATAATAGATAAATAAGTGAAATAGAATGTCAGGCAGCAAAGAAAAGTCTAGGGAGAAATGAAGTGATACATTGAAAAGGCTAAAGGGCTTGAAATTCTGGTCTGTATTAGATCACATTTCAGGCCCCTGGAGTTTCAATTAGACATTTCCAAATGTTTCCTTTCTAAAGTCATTATTATGAATATATCTAATTAAGTGGCCTAATTCTAAAAATTTCTAAAGACACATCAGATTTCTCTAAATTCAGTGAAGTTGTTTTCAATAATCTCTATAGGAGTAAGATAAATCCCTAAGTAGTTTAATGATTATTCCTTGTTGTGGTTTAGTCCCAGTCAGCAACTAAGACCACACAACCACTGGCTTATGCCCCCCAGTTGTGATGGGGAGAGAATCGGAAGAGTAAAAGTGAGAAAAAACTTGTGGGTTGAGATAAAGACAGTTTAATAGGTAGAGCAAAAACCGTACACACAAGCAAAGCAAAACAAGGAATTCATTCACAGCTTCCCATGGGCAGGCAGGTGTTCAACCATCCCCAGGGCTCCATCACGTGTAAAGGTTACTTGGAAAGGCAAACGCCATCACTCCGAACATTCCCCCCTTCCTTCTTCTTCCCCGAGCTTTACATACTGAGCATGACATCACATGGTATGGAATATCCCTTTGGTCAGTTGGGGTCAGCTGTCCAGGCTGTGTCTCCTCCCAACATTTTGTGCACTGCGGGCCTGCTCACTGACGTGGCCCTGTGAGAGGCAGGAAAGGCCCTGAAGGCTTAGAACAACTAAAAACATTAGTGCGCTACCAACACTATTTCTCATCCCAAATGCAAAACATAGCACTAGCAAGAAAGTCAGCCCCACCCCAGCCGAAACCAGGACATTCTTCACCACTGAAACCAATGAGAAGTTTGCTATTCAAGTGAATAAAAACAAGAACAGCAAATAATTTGTGTCTGTGGAGAGTCACACTCATTTTAAAGTAAATGCATTTACCAACACATTTTCTTGCGTTGGATAATATGATTGCATAAAAATTGGCATTGGGTGGCTCATGCAGACTAGTCTGTACATATTTTACATGGTACTCATAATCCTTAGATCATCACAGCTATGGGACATAAGGCATGAAATATTTGTAGGCACCGCTAATGTCTTTTATTTGAACAAAGATAAAGTTCAGGGAGAAAATGGGGTCACATGAGCCTTTATCTGCTGAAGTTATCTGCTAGCTCTTGGTGAGTTTTAAGATTACCGACACGCACCATTGATAAACAATTGTACAATCATGGATACTCACTTATTTGTCATTGATTTGCAGCAAACCACTGGTTTTGGAAACATCTGCAATCTTTGGAGTATTCTTTGATAGGCAGGACTAGAAATTCCTGTCTGGGGTATATGCATTCCAGAGATTCCTTAGAAATAAATTACACCCTTTAACCCTGAGAATCTAATGGGTTTTTAGAGTGGAAAATACATATATATGTATACATTTTTAAAGCTTCACTTGTAAAAATTGGTATATTTCAAATAGAATTCTAAATATGTACTCATTTGCCTTTACAGACAGATGAGAAAGTTATCCTCCCAAGTACACAAGGATTACCCCAAAGGTTTAATAGAAACTCTCTAAGCAAAATGTATTTGGCTTACATGAAATGTGAAGTAAAATCTACTGAGTAACTTTATGTCTGTGCAAATTTTACCTCCATTCTGTCCCTTAGTAATGATGTTACAGAATGTAACAGAACCTCAGCTGTCCGGAAAAACAAAAGTCCTTTACAATATGAATGAAATATAATTGCAAGATAAATAACATATGGTGCATATTTATGTACAGTATTAATACAGTGTGTATTAAAAGTGACCAGCACTATGACTCTTCAAAGACACAAAAAAATAGGTCTTTTCCTTCTCACCAAAAACACAAAGACACCATATATTAGACTACTGTTTTGCTTTTAAGTGCACATGATAATCTCTGGGTTTATGTGTATATATGGATCTCCCTCCCTGATAGCTCTGTCTGTCTGTCCAAAGGTAGAATTTGATGTGTGATATCTGGTTATCACGTCACATGCAACTATGATACTAACTTCTTTGAACTCTTTGTATCATCTTTGAATGAAGAAGTAGGGAGAGGTGAAAAAGTATCTCAGGCAACTATCTAGGTTTGCTCTGGTAAATCCAAATCAAAACTTTCAACATATGTTCTTCAAACTTAAAAGAAAAAATAAGCGTACCAATTTCATCATTTCTTCCTGTTTTGTTTACTAAATTTAAGTTGGATGCAGCCAGCCAACAATGAAAGTCTGATAAGGTGGGATGTCAGGTGGGATCTCCACTTCATTTTAATTCGATAACATAACCTCGTCTCAGTTCCACCTGAGAAAATTGTTTCTTCTTCATAGATTTACCCTGTGGCATAAGAATTCCTATTCAACAGGTACACACTGCCATCTAAAGGCCAGTGTTCGGACTTTTCTAGATCATTTGGGTTCTGAACTCTCCACTGATGCTCCTCGCCATATCAAAACTCTAAATTTGCAAAAACAGAAAGCTGAAATTTTGAAAGAAAATACAAGGTAAGGGCTTATAGCTGAGATTCAAACGGAAAGATGATACCGATTCAGGCCCTGCAGACTTGCCAAAGACAGCTCTGCTTCTGAGTATTGAGAGACTTGACATGACTAGCCAGCCCAGAGGCTGCGTCTTGCTGCACCTGATGGACACTTTTTAAAATGGAACTTCTCCTGTCAGTTACTTCATTGTGACATTGCTGAAGTGTCAGAGCCTAGCCAAGGCTATTATCACGGCAGCAAAAAATAAATGGAGGCCAGAACAGCATTTCACAAATCAGAATAAAATATTACAACTTTACATATCACTTGTGGATAGCAGCAAGGTATTCTTCCATGAAAACAGATTATTTTGCCTCTCTAAGCAGATTATTTTCTTTATAAATTGTCATTAAAGGAATAAAGTAATTTAGAGTGGATATATTATTCTCAGGAGCTCTGGTTTTAGCTGTCCATTTACACTTCTGTGAAAATCTCATATCACAGCTCTTCACACTCATCTTCATCAAAAAAAAAAAACAAACCAAAAAAAAACCACAAGGAGAAAGCCCAGTAACCTCTCTCCTTTGAAGAAGCACAAGGATGTCACACTTCAGGTTATCTTCTCGATGAACAGCAATGTGTGGCTGCCTCCAAATATTCTCTGCTCATTCCCAAGGGAACAGGTGGCTCAGTGCATTCCCATCACCCTGAAGATCCTTTGGGACTTATTAAATCTGTATTCATTCCTCAGGGCGACACAGAATGAGAACAGTGCTGACACATATTCTTTCTATTATGTATTCTGAGTCAATACAAGCAGAAGCCAAGGGCCTTTATACAGGAGCATTTGACCAAGGCCTACCAGGTGACACTTCCCCCTTGTATGATTTGGCAAGGAAAGTTATCAGTGTCAAATATAAGATTTGTCTGGATTTTGAATGCAGAAACTTTAAATAGCACCACATCCTGCAGTTTGAGCTAAATGACTCCACATGATGTGAATGCAAATAATGATATTGATACAGGTCAAAACATAAAGGGAAGAGAAATGAAGATTTTTTTCACTAGCTATAGGACTGCCTATACTTTGCTCTGGTAGGAATCAGATTCTTGTCTTGGAAAAAAGAAAAAAAAAGAAGAAAAAAGAAAAAAAATCCAACATTATTTTGACGGGTTATTTCAGTCAAAATAATATCTCACTAAGACCTGGGACCTTTGGTCTCATTGTTACCTGTATAGCAATTGAAGGGTACAGAAAAGCAGCACAGAAGAGTTCAAAAACTTGTATCATTCCACGGGACCCCCAGTGAACTTTAGGAATCTCTAGAATAAACCCAATAAGCAAAATTTCTCTGCTGGAATGGTTATAAAACATAGATTAGCATGCTGGCTATGAGAACATTAGTGTCTGCAAGCATTAGCATTTTAAAAATAGATTCCTGATGCTAAGCCTAGCATGTCAGTTTCAGAGTCACAGCTTAAGAACCTGGAATCTGAGATTCGGCAAGGTAGATAAAGAGATGACCAGAGGAAACATCTTTAGAACTGTACACAGTGTCTTGATCAACAGAGCAGGTATTCAAAGTGTGCATCTACCATCAGACTGATCAAAGCAGAAGGAACATGGCTGGATGACAAATCCTGTCCTCTTCCCTGAGTCCCAGGACTTATGGAAACTAGGATAAGCACCCAATCTTTTGGCACAAGCTATGAAAAAAACCTAATTTTTTATTGTCTTTAACTCTTGCATCCTGCTGCTGTGGAGCTTGGTCAGGTTACTCCTTATTAGATTAGTACAAAATATATGAAGTTAATCTGTGCCATGGAATCAAATCGTTGGCACAGAAAAGCATTTATAAGATGCCCAGCTTTCTATATGATATTTTGGATAGCAATGTGTTTTAGACTGTTTATTTTTAGTCACATATTTTATTACTTGTTCTAACAAAACACACCAGTTCCATAGTGCAAAGCACCGGCCCTTCACCTTCAGTGTTAATAAAAATAGTACAATAGATTGAAAAAAAAACCTATCTATTGCCCTATAATTGCCCATGCTAAACACAGTTAGTTCCTGCTTTCTCATGTAGTTTTGCATCATTGAATCCCTAATATGGTGCAGATAATTTACAGAAGGAATATTTCTAAGCGGGTTGATTGACTGGTTTCCAGCAACCAGGTATGGTTTCTACACTGTTTTATATCACCCTGTCCCTGTTTACCAAAGGAAAAGTTAAGAGTGGTGAAAGGGAGATGCATTTGGGGCTCCAGTTCATCTTTCCTACTTTCAAAGGTCACTTTACCCCAGATTTTCATTCTGACCAACTTTTTTTGTTAAGTGTTTACCCCTACATGTAAAAACATAAACCAGTAGTCTACTTTTTCTGCAAGTAACATGATACACATCATCATAATTTCTTGGGGTAAATCTCCAGGTTCTTTAAATCTATGAAGTCTATAAATTCTACTCTGTCCCACTATAGCTAAGCATTTGGATTACTGTTCTGAATTGCCAATACCCCTTTACAACCCGTTTATCTTTCATCCTCCACCTCTTCCCTCAAGTCTACTCTTGCTATTTGCTCTGGTCAAGAACAAACACAACTCCCAGAGTATCCACAGTCTGGATTAAAAGTACTTCATTTTATTTACCTCCCTGTTCACAGGAAAGTTTATGCTGTGAAATTTCGTCTCTCCGTTAAATCCACTGAAGCACATAAGTAACTAGCTTCTTTTAAGATCTCAGACTTCACTGTACAAATGTGAGAGTTGAAGCTTCTAAAAAATGTAGTAAAATGCACCTTGTTCCAAGAAGAGGGCATACAGAATATGAAATAATGGCTATGAACTTTTTCACATTAGATGTGTGTGCATGTTTCATACAGAAAGAGATAGTATGCAATCTCTGGGGAAGAGAAACTTGATCGAACATTAACTTTCCAATCATCAAAGAGCACTTATGAGCATCTATCTTTATATCTCAACATATCTGATTTGCTGCAAAGTTATTCATTAGCCTGCTAACATTGTGCTTTGTGATTGTTCTTCATTAGCCACAGTATTACAGCATAGATGCAAGGATATATAAACATTTTTTATTTTGTGCACATAAAGAATTAGGATGGGGTGAAGGCAGCCCCACATTTGTTTAAGAAATATGAAACACTTCTGCAAGCAAGCTAGTATCTTTTTGTTTCATTTTTCTTTTCTAAGTTAAAAAGTGGCAGTTTAGTTGCATCTATGACTTCAAATTTTGAGGAAATAACACAAAGCATCCAATATGCAATCCAACAAGACTCTGAGTCCTATGAAAGCTTAATGACTTATTTCTCAAAACAGAATGAAGAAAGGGAAGAAAAGTACATGGGAGGAAAAGTATTGTTCCTTTTCTTTAAAAAACCTTGAAATATGTTCAAAAACATTTTATGAGGTCACACTAAAAAAAGAGTAATTGGAAGAAAAATTCTGCTTGTCTAAGCGAAGAGCACATTTGTAGCGGTAGGGTAAATGTTTTATCGATTGGGAAACTGGGAAACTCAAGTCATTACTCACCATGGGCTAAAGAATAATTGCTAATGCTCTGGCGGAAAGATTAAAAACAGTTTCTGGAAGTATTTCTTACAATGATCAATGGTGTATCATCCCAGGCCATTGGATCTTCAATAACATTTTTCCCTTTTGGGATACAATCAATTTTTATAATACGATTCATTTGCCAGCAGGCATGCTTTCTTCATACGATGAAAAGGCACTTATGCACCTTACATTGTTGAAAAGTAATCTTATACACCCAGAGCCCAAGCTCTGATATAAAAGATTTTTCCAAATTCATCTCTATTTTTAAGTGGGTTTGGGAAATAGATGCAGTGAATGGCTGCTAGCTTTTGTATTGTTTTCCCTCTATTTGGTTTCCATCAAAGTCATTTTAAAGCTTTTTAAATAATCATCATTATTACAGCACAGATGTGCAAGAAGAATTGAACAGATATGAAAGTGAGCCATTCTCTGACCTGTGGGTGGCTTAAGTAATTTATTGTGTGCACATTAATTGTAGCGGTAATTCAGGTCAGGCATAACTATACGGCTACTCTAACTCATTTGGAAAAAACTCCTATTATTTGCTCAAGTAACCAAATGCTCTCCACTATTTTAAAATTGTCTGACTTAATGAATAACTGCTTAAATAATTAAAACTATCAGGATTAGAAAATCAAATACATCTACATGTACACAAATTGTTTCTTACACTGAACAGGAAACATCGCTGAAGGAGAGAGCAACTTCACCTCTTTGTCACAGGAGACAGCTAACTTGATTGATAACTTAGACAGATATAAACTCAGACTCATTCACAGTTCCAGCTAAAATCAGAAAACTCCTCACAGCAGAATAATCAGAGTATACAGGAGGCAGTGGTACAGGTACAGTCAGGACTGCCCTCACTCTTTTAGACCAATGGCAACTCTACCATGTTAAAGGCCTTAAAAAGTTTCAGTCAAGACATTTCTTATTACATGTGAGTTTCACATGTCAAGAAATTTCACAAGAAAACCCTATTAAGCTTTTCTGCCAGATCTTATAGGTGTAAGAAGCTCAAATAAGACTATGAATGTAACTGGTAACTTCCCATAATCTTAGACAGCCTTGTCTCCTGTTTGTACAATCTCTGTTGATTTTAGTTAACAGAAAACTGCAAGTTAAATTGGCTAACAAGTAGACCACATAACGCAAAAGTCCTTATCTTTCTTGACAGTGGCAGACAACGCCATTCTCTAAAAAAGTTCAAAATACAAACTCAGAAATAATCCATCAGGTTGAACAATTAAGGAATGCCTCAGCTACATTAACATTAGTGGAAGACCAAAGGAGGGGGCAGCTATCAAACAGGATGCAAGTGTTTCCACAGTCTTTCTTGATCAAGTAGGTTTAAATATGTTTCACAGAAAGGGTGGACATATAACAGGCTACTGACATTTTCCTATCTGTGCATGTATTGGGTCTGGCTGGGATGGAGATAATTTTCCCTATAGCAGCCCTCATAGTACTGTGCTTTGTACTTGTACCTAGAAAAGTGTTGATAACACAATCATTTTTTTGGCTGCTGCGTAGATGTGCTCATGCAGCATCAAGGCTGTCTGTCCAACATCCCCCCCATCCTCACCCCCAACGGCCAGAAGACTGGGTTGGGCAAGAGCTTGAGAGAGGACATAGCCAGCACAGCTGACCCAAACTGACCAAAGGGATATTCTGTACCGTATGATGTCTGCTCAGCAATAAAAGCTAAGAGAAGGGGGCAGGGCGGGATGACACGGACGGACACGCAGGCTACATGTACTGGAGCCCTACTTCCTATGAAGTGGTTGGACATTACCTGCTCATGGGAAGTAGAGAATAAATCTTTTGTTTTTCCTTTGCTTCCATGTGCAGCCTTTGCTTTTGCTTTATTAAACTCCCTTTAGCTTGACCCCAAAGTTCTTTTTCATCTTATTTTCTTCTCCCTGTCCTGCTGAGGAGAGTGACAGAGCAGCTTGGTAGGCACCTGGTGGTCAGCCAAGGTCAACCCACCACAATGCATCGTGCAACTACTAGATTAAGACTCTTTTGATGCTTCAGTAGAGTAGGAAAGGGCACTCATTTTCAAGGACAGTGCTTAAATGAGAATCAGGCTGGTAAAAGTCTAAGCCGACAGAATTTCAATGCATATCTTCAAAATTTACATTCTCACTTCACTTGGGAAATTATTGAAGAGGCATATATCAAGATTTTCTATTGGTGAGGTACATTTGATCTGTTAGTACCACAGGTATCTATTTATTCTTGATGCTGCTGCCACTATAACCTTTTTTTTTAAAGATAAAAAAGGATGTTGAATATTTGAACTTTTCCAAAGTAGCCCAACCAGCATAGACTTCAGGTCCTATGTTTTCTAAATTTCTAATATGTGTCCTGTCTTAGCACTTAAGCAAGAATTTTGCAATTCAGGTGCTGGGGCAAGTAGACCTCCAACCCCAGAGGTCTGAAAGTTTCTCTGATACCAAAATATTACTGGGTTTAAATTAAACTTAGAAGAAATTGTCAAGAAAAGAACAAAGAATGGGCACAAAAAAAGAATCTAATGGAAAAACTATGAAAAAGGAACAGAGAGAAGAGAAAATTAAGGAGGAAATAACAATCTGAAAGAGGAAACTGGAGTCCACCATGAAAAACTTGATAATGAAAAGAAGTACCAATATATATGCAAAAATATTCTGTCTACAAAGACTTCAAATTAGATTTAAAAAAAGGTGGATTTGTTTTAATTAAACTTTCTAAAATAAAGAGCAATTGCGTGTAATTGGTGTAAAACCAATAACATTCATAATACTCAAGTAATAAGAGATTTTCAATACTTACACATTCTAAAATGCAGCAATCTCTAAAACAAAACAAAACAAAAAATATGTATTTGGAGAACACATGTTCAAAGGTCTTTGGAAACAAGCAAGAACAAGTGAGCCAAGACTAATGGTGCCCTGTTTTATTCACCCCTTACTCTTGCCCTGACACAGCCTTCTTGTGGACCATAAATCTTAGTAAAGACAGGCACTCTAAGAGCATTCTTCCCATTCCATCAACGTGGACAGAATGAAATATTCTGCAAAGTCTCAGTTTCTTACTCTTCACTTGCTGATCCTCAGACCCAGAGAAGAACAGGTTAGATTATTTCCTTTATTAGAACAAACTGGAACTAGGGTTTGACTCATGAATCTGAAAGACTGTTACTTCCCTGGTACACATCTGGAGATCTACATTCATCATGTTTTCTGATTACTGACAGACATCTATTTTATTATAGGTTCTTGTTCCCAGAAAGGAATACAACAATCACAGTAATTTTAAGTAAATTAATTTGCTGAAGAATGCATCAAAACTGCCTTTAAGAAAATATTTCTTTGGTGTACGGAAGTATACCTAGGGAAGATATATATCCGTGACAGTTAAAGGCTTCTAGAAAAGCAGTTTGCTTCAGCTGATTTTACAAAAAAAAAAAAAAAAAGAGAGAGAAAAAAAAGAAAAAAGGAAAAGGGAAAGCAAGGAATAGAGAATGGGGGAAGACAAGACCTCAAAGGTTAATCAATTTAAAGTAATTTTAAAACCTTATATTATATTACAACAGGAAAGTCATGGGAGAGAGGATTGGAAGCAATATATACTTACATAGCTGTAGACAATCCAATCCAAACAAGTTTGTAACAATAACCTGCTACTCAAATCACTTTCAGACTTTAAAAGAAAACCCAATTCAGATATTTTTCTCAGACTCAGCAATTTAAAACTTTCATAAGACAGAAAACATTTTCATAAACAGCCTGTCAAATGTATTAGAAAACGTGGGTTTAACAGTTAGAGAGACAGAGTGCCCACAATGTCCACTCATGTCCATCAGTTCAGAGCCAACTGCAGAAATGTAGCCCCTCATAAATAAAAAACTTAAAATTTTCTGTAACCCCTGCTTATTCAGACTTTTAAGAAGTCACTTACTGGAAGATGTTCAAAGGTGGAAGCCAAATTCAAAACAAAAACTTTAATAACACCCTGATTGGAAATAACAATCCCAACAGAAATCAAAGAGAGTTTTGTCATTAGTTTCAGACTTTCATATCAAAACCTCCATTTCTACAAGGACTTAAGAAGATGAACCTGATTGCCAGCATAGAAAACTTATAATTTAGAAGTGCCCATAACAGATGCCATAGTCTGCACAAAGAGGTTCTCTGTAGAATTTAATACTGACATATATAGCATATTTATATGGGCCAGCATAGTGAATGAATAGCCAGGCATGAAGCTGAAGTTGACTTGCCCTCCTAAAAAGCATTTTAGTAACCGCATTTTTTAAGAGCCTAGGCACATCCAACTTTTCTTTATACTATGATGGATTTTATCAAAACAATTCACCATTACTCACAGTTTCTCCACTGAAAACATGCTTCCATGTTTCACTAACCAATTAACTCTTCCTCCTCACAATACATACTTGCTCCACTTCATTTCAAAGCACTTCAATCAGATTTAGCCAACAATGTGGTACTTTTCTACATTACCTGCCTATTCTACACCCATGACTTGGGAATGTTGGTTAATGAGAAGCTCAACATGAGCCAGCAATGTGTGTTTGCAGCCCAGAAAGCCAGCAGTACCTAGGGCTGCCTCAAAAGAAGCGTGGCCAGCAGGTCGAGGGAGGTGATTCTGCCCCTCTACTCCACCCTTGTGAGACCCCAGTACGGCATCCAGCTTTGTGGCCCCCAACATAAGATGACATGGACCTGTGGGAACAGGTCCAGAGGAGGGCCACCAAGATGATCGGAGGGCTCGAGCACCTCTCCTGTGAAGATGAGCTGAGAGAGTTGGGGTTGCTCAGCCTGGAGAAGAGAAGGCTCTCGGGAGACCTTATAGCAGCTTTCCAGTACCTAAAGAGGCCTACAGAAGAGATGGGGAGGGACCCTTTATCAGGGAGTGCAGTGATAGGATGAGGGGTAATGGTTTTAAACTGAAAGAGGGTAGATTTAGATTAGATATTAGGAAGAAATTCTTTACTGTGAGGGTGGTGAGACACTGGAACAGGTTTCCCTGGGAGGCTGTGGATGCCCCATCCCTGGAGGTGTCCAAGGCCAGGCTGGATGGGTCTTTGAGCAACACGGTCTAATGGAAGATGTCCTTGCCCATGGCAGGGACGTTGGAACTAGATGATCTTTCAGGTCCCTTCCAACCTAAACCATTCTGTGACAAAATTCTGGTTCCTATTACTTATTAATTTAATATCAGCATTGTAGTTTCCATTTGATGCTACTCTTACGCCTTCATCTTTAAATATATCCTTAATTGCTTGCATTTAGCGCAGAAGATTACAGTAGCTGCCACTTGTTAACACACCTTCTCTAAATTTTGTGGATCGACTACTCATTCATGCACTGAATAAAAAAATGTTAACAAGCATTAACAAAAAGCCTATTCGGTCTACCCCTTCATTAGCTGCATGAGCAATCTTTCTCCTACTGTCTCTCCTAAATGGCTCACGTGGTAGATTTAACTCATTACTCAGCCTGACTTTCCAACCACATACTATAGTAATCTGGGTTATTTATGAGAAATAAAACAATTCTAAGTATCTCTGTACATAGACTCACAAAATGAAACACAGACTAAACAAAATCTTTGCTCCAGAAAGCTGAAACGTTCCATCTGGGTCTGGTCTATATTATGGCAGAGGTAGTTCGGTTACTGATGTCATAAAAGGGATAACTGTGAAGTTCCTGTTTCAGTGGCAGACCATCCACTATCCCTTCCACATTCTGTCAAAAGATTCATTTAGCTTTGTTTTCTCTAAATGAACAGTTTAATTGCATATGCATAGTATTTGAGTACCATGAAAGTACAAAGCTCAGAAATACATGATTATAAACAATAGGTAAGTGAAATTTATCTAAAATATTTTCATTAGAAAAGAAAGTTTGCTCTTTTCTTAAAATTATAGTAGAATTTGTCTTATTCATCTTTCATCAGTGTTGGTAAACTATTCCTAAAATAATCTAGTTATCATAGGCTGCATTTGAAGCTATTTTACCAGTCAGCATATTACTGACCAAAAGCTCAGTAAGTTGTTTTAAGTTGTTCATAGATTCAACACCGGTCTGCTAGTTCTGGTCTTCTTTCCTTGATTAAAAATAACAAAACTGAAAGGAGCTTTATAAATGGACTTCTGGAAAAGTAGAAGGATCACTAAAAGGAAAAACTGGAACCTAAAGAAAGTAATAACCCCTTTAGCAACCTTATCAGCAGCCTTATCAAGAAAGACTCTCTTTGTAAGACTCATAATAATCAACCTAAAACTTTATTTACTGTGCTTGAGAAATGGTGAACACTTAGAGTCACAGAATCACAGAATAGTTTGGGTTGGAATGAACCTTTAAAGGCCATCTAATCCAAACCCCCCTGCAATGAGCAGAGACATCTTCAACTAGATCAGGTTGCTCAGACCCCCATTCAACCTGACCTTGAATGTTTCCAGGGATGCGGCATCTACCACATCTCTGGGCAACCTCTTCCAGTGTTTCACCACCTTCATTGAAAAAAATTTCTTCCTAATATCTAGTCTAAATCTACCCTCTTTTAGTTTATGCCATTACTACTTGTCCTATCACAAGTCTGTCCTCATCTTTCTTACAAGCCTTTAAGTATTGAAAGGCTGCAATAAGGTCTTCCTAGAGCTTTCTCTTCTCCAGCCTGAACAACCTCAGCTCTCTCAGCTTGTCTTCATAAAAGAGGTGCTCCAGCCCTCTGATCATTTTTGTGGCCCTCCTCTGGACCCACTTCAACAGGTCCATGTCTTTCCTGTGCTGAAGGCTCCAAAGCTGGACACAGTACGCCAGGTGGGGTCTCACCAGAGTAGAGTAGAGGGGCAGAATCACTTCCCTTGAGCTGCTGGCCATACTTCTTTTGATGCCACCCAGGATACCGTTGGCCCTCTTGGCTGTGAGTGTACATTGACAGCTTCAGTCCAGCTTTTCACCCACCAGTAACCCCAAGTCCTCTTCAGCAGGGCTGCTCCCAATCCCTTCATTCCCCAGCCTGTATTGATACCAGGGGTTGCTGTGACCCAGATGCAGGACCTTGCACTTGTCCTTGTTGAACCTCATGAGGTTCACATGGGCCCACTTCTTGGGCTTGTCCAGGACGCTCTGGATGACATCCTGTCTCTCAGGCATCCTGTCTCTCAGGCATGTTGACTGCTCCACTCAGGTTGGTGTCATCTGCAAACTTGCTGAGGGTGCATTCGATCCCACTGTCTACATCATTGATAAGAATATTGAACAGTACTGTTCCCAACATGGATCCCTGATGGACACTGCTTGTCTCTGATCTCCATCTGGACATTGTGCCATTGACCACTACCCCCTGGATGCGACCACCCAACCATTTCCTCATCCACTGAACAGTCCACTCATCAAATCCTTATCTCTCCAGTTTAGAGAGAAGGATGTTGTGGGCGACTGTGTCAAGTCCTTACAGAAGTCGAAATAGATGACAGCTGTAGCTCTTCCCTTGTCCACTGATGTAGTCACTCCATCGTAGAAGGCCACCAGGTTGGACATGCAGGACTTGCCCTTGGTGAAGCCATGCTGGCTGTCTCAAATCACCTCCCTGTCCTCCATGTACCTTAGCACAGCTTCTAGGAGGATCTGTTCCATGATCTTCCAAGGCACAGAAGTGAGGCTGACAGGTCAGTAGCTCCCAGGGTCCTCCTTTGTGCCCTTTTTAAAAATGGGTGCAATGTTTCCCTTTTTCTAGTCACTGGGGACTTCACCTGACTGACATGACTTTTCAAATGTCATGGAGACTGGCTTGGCAACTACATCAGCCAGTTCCCTCAGGACTCTGGGATACATCCCATAGACTTCTGTATGTTCAAGTTCCTCAGGTGGTCATGAACCTGATCTTCTTTTACAGTGGGAGGGACTTTGCTCCCTCAGTCCCCAGCTTGTGGTCCATCCACTCAAGAGGTGTGGGAAGAGAGGCTGCCAATGAAGACTGAGGTTAAAAATTTGTTGAGTACCTCAGCCTTCTCCTCATCCATTGTTACCAGTTTGCCACTTGTGTTCATCGGGGGGAGTATGCTTTCTTTGACTTTCCTTTTCTGGCTGACATACCTGTAGAAACCCTTCTTATTATTCTTTGCATCACTTGCCAAGTTCAGCTCCAGCCGCACCTTGGCCTTCTTGATTCCATCCCTACACAACCAGGCAGCATCTCTGTACTCTTCCCAGGGTACCTGTCCCTGCTTCCGCTGTCTGTGTATTTCCTTCTTGCCCTTTAGTTTCACCAGCAGTTCTCAACTCAGCCACTCTGGTCTCTGGCCTTCCTTTCCTGATTTCTTACACCTGGGGACTGAGAGTTCTTGCGCTGTGTGGAAAGCATCCTTAAAGATCTGCCAGCTCTCTTCTGCTCCCTTGTCCCTGAGAGCAGTTTCCCAGGGGCTCCTGTTGACTAACTCCTTGAAGAGCTGAAAGTTTGCTTTCCTAAAATTCAGAGTCCTGACTTTACTCTTTGCCTGACCTATATCCCTGAGGACTGCAACCTCCACCATTACATGATCATGTCCCAGAGCTGCAGGCTGAGCGACCTTGCTAGCACCCCATCCCTCTAACCTTGGCATGCCATCCACATTTTGTCACTGGCAAGCCTGGTATCATCCCCCTCCCCCTTCAAACCTAGTTTAAAGCTCAGTCAATGAGCCCCACTAGCTTGTGAGCAATGACCCTCTTCCCCCTTTGAGAAAGGTGAATCCCATCTGACACCAGCAAGCCTGGTGCCGTGTAGTCCATCTCATTATCGAAACCCCCAAAATTATGTCAGTGACACCAGCCATGGAGCTATATATTTGTAGACTGGGCCCATCTGTTTCTTCCATTGTCGCTGCCAGCAACTGGAAGAATGGAGGAAAACATAGCCTGTGCTCCAGATTCCCTTACCAGCCATCCCAAGGCCCTGAAGTATCTTTTGAGTGCCCTCAGCATTGTGACTTCATCTCCACCCACATGGAAAAGCAACAATGGGTAGTAGTTCAAGGGCTGTTCCAGGCTAGGAAGTCTCCTAGCGATATCTTTAACCTTGGCCCCATGGATTATTCCTAAAAAGTACTTATGACATTGAAACAATGAAGATCCTGAATGATTATCCAGGGGGAAAAAAAAAAAAAGGACAGTTCACAATGCAATCACTTTCTGTATAAGCCCTCATGAAACACAGTCAGCAGAACCCATGATCTCCAGAGTCTGTTAAACATTAATGTGTTTTGTATGTGCCAGCAATTATAATCTATTATAATGTATGAATCCATGCCCCAATTCAATAACTATTTATACTAGCACAAGCCCACCACAAAGCAACATAAAAATTACTTATGGCATTTACTACCAAGAAAAAAATTCTACCGATTAATGTAATGCTATTAATTTTTCTATTTTATGTTATTTAGAACTGTACTCTATTGTTTGTTTTGCTGACAATGGCAGTTTAAGATTTAGAGTATCTGGTTTAATCTCTTTTCTGTCAATGGTATCTTAAGATTTAAAGGACCTATATTTTTGTCTAAATCTTGTTATATGCATTCTCCCTCTTCCCTTTACTTAACATGCTTCAGTGGTACAGCTCAGGTCTCCTGCCAGGAGGCCAGGAGCCCGCTCCTGCATGGGTTCTCCATGGGCTGCAGCTTCCTTCAGGACATGTCCACCTCCTGCAGCTGCAGTCCTTCACAGGCTGCAGTGTGGATATCTGCTCCACCATGGGTTGCAGGGGGACAATGTGCCTCACCGTGGTCTTCACCAAGGGCTGCAAGTGAATAAGGAATTAGGTCAATCAGGAACAGACTTGTCCAGTGTGGGTCCCCGACAGGATCACGAGTCCTGCCAGAAAACCTACTCCAGCTTGTGCTTCTCTTTCCACAGGTCCTGCCAGGAGCCTGCTCCAGCACGGGTTTCACAAGGGGTCACAGCCTCCTTCAGGCATCCATCTCCTCTGGCATGGGCTCCTCCATGGGCTGCAGGTGGATATCTGCTCCACTGTGGTCTTCCATGGGCTGCAGGGGGACAGCCTGCCTCACCATGGTCTTCACCATGGGCTGCAGGGAATCTTTGCTCCAGCTCCTGGAGCACCTCCTCCCCATCCTTCTTCACCGAACTTGGTGTCTGCAGGGTTGTTTCTGCCACATTTTGCCTCACTCTTCTCTGTCAAGCAGTGTTTTTTACCCTTTCTTAAACAGACTTTCCCCAAGGTGCCGTCATCTCGGCTGCGGGGCTCAGCCGTGCCCTGTGGTGGGTCGGTTGGAGCCGGCTGCAACCGTCCATGTCCATCCAGGGTCAGACCCAACCGCTCCGCACAGGGGCCACCCACCCTTGCAGCCCCCCACTGCCAACACCTTGCCACATAAACCCCATACTCCCTACCCCTTACCTCTGTGAAACACATATTTAAGAATTGTTTTTAAAATACACATTCATCGCACACTCTTCATAAACTACATTTACATCAACAACAACAAAAAAAATTCCACATACCAAAATCAAAGTAACATCATCTCAACAGTGGCAAAAGTGGACGATTTACACACACAGGGAAACTCCACCCCTCCTTCCTTCACCGCTTTACAACAACAAATGCGCCCTCACAATTATTCCACTTTCCACCCACGACCAGTCCAAGTTTTGCCTATTACCTCTCCCAATTGCTGTCCTTATCTTTAATTCCTCAAGTCCTGTGTTGGGTGTCAAAAAGGACCATGGCAAGTTGTGCCCAGCCAGCAGTCAAACCCTCACCCCTCCTTGGGGTGACAAATCTCTCACCCCTCTCTTGGGGACAAATGCAAGGGAGGTGAAAAGACTCATGGATCAGGATGAAGATGGTTTAAAAAGAAGAGTAAGAGCAGTGCACACAAGCAAAAAAAAAGAGGAATCATTTCACTACTTCCCATGGGCAGGCAGATGTCCAGCCACTCCCTGGAAAGAACAGCCTCAGCACACCTAATGGCTACTTTGGAAGGCAAATGCCGTAACCACGAATGTCCCTCCTTCCTCCTCCTTTCCTTAAGCTTTTACTACCAGGCATGATGTCATAGAATCATTCAGGTTGGAAAATACCAATAAAATCACCAAGTCCAACTGTAAACCAAACACTACCAAGCCCACCACCAAACCATGTCATTAAGTGTCACGTCTACACGTGTTTTAAATACTTCCAGGGATGCTGACTCCACCAGTTCCCTGGGCAGCTTGTTCCAGGTGTTGTGGGATATCCTTCTGGCCAGTCGGGGTCAGCTGTCCCATCTGTGTCCCCTCCTAAACTGTTGCCTACCCCCAACCTACTGGCCTTTGCAGGGGGAGGGAGCAGAGAAAGCCTTGTTACTGCGCAAGCACTGTTCAGCAGTAGCCTAAAGACTGGTGTGTTATCAACACTGTTTTAGTCACAAATGGAAAGCACAGCTCCAGACGAGCCGCTATGAGGACAGTTAACTTCATAGCTTCAACCCAGCCAGACCCACTTCTACAGGCAGTAACAGCCTTCTCATGTATTTTTCATTCATTTATTTACCCAGAGAAAGTGCCTTTTCTGAAAGGCTCTGTATTTCCCCTTCCGTTCTGATACAGAAAACTTGTGCTTGAGAATGGAGCTCTGAAAACATACAGCTGAAATAATCAGAGCTTACACCAGCACAATTTACCGTAAAGTTCCCTTGGCTGTGGGGGTTCAGATGAATAGTCTACAGGGACATAAAGAGACTGAGAATCCTTTTTCTGGGACACAGTGATGTAGACGGGCAAACCCTCAAATAAGTGTCAATTCAAACATGAATGTGTTCACTGAAAAGCCACTGTCCTGTATAGCTCCTATGAGGTTCAAGGCTAAAGTGATATTATACGGTAAATTCACATTAAAATCTTAACTCATTTATTTCAATCCAAAAGTTTCAGACATTCACAGATCACAACCACAGTAAAGGGAGCTGCTAAGTGGAATTAAAACTGGGACCTTAGATGTACAAAGTACATGTTCTGCTATCAGAATCCATTCCCTCAGAAACATATATCAGTGGAACATACCTTAAATTTTATTTGTATAAATTACAGCAAACATACAATTATGATAAGATGTTATTACATACAATCATCCCTCTTTGATTAAAGCCTCCATATAGGAAGCAAAATACTTGCCTAACCAAATATAAAGTTCTTCCTCCCTAGGTATGAATGTTCTTCCAGATTTTACTGAAACATTTGCAGTTCCTGTCTTGATTGCTCACAGTTACTTGCCAAGCCCACTGAAAGGAAAGGAGCATTTAGGAATCAGCTAAGTAAATTCTAATATCTTGGTCAAATTCCTTCAAGGAAAGTAAAAGTCATTTTTGTAGAATCTCTTGTTTCCCAGAGTGTAAGTTACACCGTGCTGAAGGAAAAGATAATTTAATAATTCTCTACTACTCGTTCTGGCTAATATTGTAAAACTTTTACTTGCCTTTCATTCACATGTTTATTTCTCATTTTTTTCTGGAAAACATATGTTCTATTCTAGTGTTGGTGCAGAGGGTTTGTAGACTGACCTACTTTCAATTTTCATTACTGCTGACATGTATTTTATTTTCTTTGGTTAAGGGCAAACAATAATGAAACAGGTAATCAGCATGGATGTAGGTCACTGAAAGTGTCCCAGTTTCGTTAGTGTTCTCTCTTAAGAGTTTGGAAAATTTTTAGGTATTTCAAAAACAAAGAGATGTTCCTGACCCTAACACCAAAACGAAAATCTCTGCCTCTTACAATGTGTGGTCCAGTTTATAATTCTTGATCACAGAATTCAGAGATAAATTCAGATTTGTTGGCAGCTAGTTATAGTGATGAAGAGCAAAATACAATCAAAGAAAACCGATGTCAGTGTTTTAAGAAACTTCTTCCAGTGAAAAAACAATCTGAAATATGACTTCAGTCTCCTCCCACTTTTATCCCAATATTGGAGATCAGTGCTCTTTTATGGACAAGCTCTGGAGAAATAGTGTAATAACTTCAAATGGTCGTGGTGACTGATTACACGAGTTGTACATAGAAGTGAGACAGACAGCAAGAGGCAGAAGCAGAAACGGTGGGACAGACATTGTTAGCATCATATGCCTCCAGCATACACATACAGGCCAGGCATTTCTGATTTAACTGTGACTTAACCACACCACGTAGCAAGCCCAAACCGGTATAAATACCTTGTTTTCCTTCATGCTGTATTTTGGCCTGATTGGATGGGGTTTTGAGCAACCTGGTCTAGTGGAAGGCGTCCTTGCTCGTGGCAGGAGCATTGGAACTAGATGATCTTTAAGGTCACTACCAACTCTAACCATTCTACGATTCTATGATTCCATGATCATATTTGATATCAGTTTTCAATATAAATAGAAAGCAACCATATACATATTTAGGATACATGTTATATTAAGTTAGTAATAATTTCCAGATTGCTGTGTAGCACCATTTGTAAGTTTATGCCAAGCTCATTTACTTATACCTGATCATGCTCATTAACTTGTCACTTCTTCCTCTGAACTTAAAGCAGTATATCACTGTAGCCTGTTGTGCGATACCAATCAAGCAAGAAAAAACTCATGCACATTAGAAAGGCAATATATAAAATATTCTGAGAAAGCATGTTTCACCAAATTTATTTAAGCATCTAAACCCAATTTTTAAGATATCAAATATTCTTTCAATTATCAGTCTGGTAAGCATTACAATTTATTTCAGTGAGGCAGTGAGGATGAGCTGTACAATTCATTAGTCAGTTCAAAGAATATCCATACTTACCTAATATTTTTAAAATAAAAGGAAAGTGAAAACAATGGATAACAATTAGTGATTAATACCTACCTCAATTTAAAAAAAAAAAGTCTGCAAGACTAGATGATCTAAGTCATCATCACTAAATAAATTGGCACACATGATGCTAGCATACTGAAAGAATAGAAGAGCTTTTGTCCCCAATCCTTGTCTCAGGTATATTAAAATAAGAAGGACATGTATGCAATCTTAAGCACATAAGACTAATACAAATTTAGTCAGGGTAAATAATTCCTAATAATTGGATTTTTTTCCCCTTTTGGCACTGCTCGTAGATGAAAGCTTTTAGATGTACTGACAAGTTTTTCGGGGGGCGAGGGGGAGGGAGTGGAAATTAAAGTATAATCAATAAGTTTGAAATTTTTTTCTAATGTCAGTTCTTGATCTACTACCAAAGCTGAAAAATCTCCTTGGCTACTTGAAAGCTATAAAGAAGATGGATAATGCATGCTTTTTTCTACTGCAGAGGACAATTGCCACTGTCATTTTTACTTGAAGCAAACATATCCACACATCCACTTGACCCAAAACCTAAAAATTTCTAAACTCTGCCTTGGAATAATGTAGCCATAGGTATCTCTGCAGGGGATGCCTGATGGAGGGCTAACTCACCTTCTGAACTTTGAAAACATGTATTGCTTGCATATTGAAGAATTTTTCATGGAATAGGGAGTGTTAATCTCTCAAATAAGAAATGGAAACTTTTCAGGAGACCTGAGCAAGCTCCAGTCCTTCTTAGAAGCTCAAGTCTTTACTATTGATGTGGTGTGGGCCAAACCAGCCACTGGGCAGAACAATGGATGCTCTCCCCTACCTCTCTTCTAAGAGAGTCAGGAGAGAGAGAGCGAGACTTATGAGTTTAGAAGGAACTAAACTACTTTAATGAAATATTAATAATAAAAAAAAAGGAAACAATGAAATAGATACAAAACTGTATCAAGCTCCCAGGACGACAATCACATCACCAGCTGGCACCGGAGAAGTTTCAGACTGGACTCAGTGAACTGGATGGGAACTGGATTCCGGATCTAGATTCAGGACTGGGATCAAAGGCAGACGAACAGATGGAGTCGTCCTCAGACACCAGCCATTGAAGAAAGAGGGCTGACCCTTTGATCTTTCATCTTTTATACTGAGCATGAGGCAGATGGGATGGAATACCCCATTGGTCAGTTTTGGGTCACCTGTCCTGTCCGCTGCTCCCCTCAGGGGGGACGCCTCTACGCTTTTCCGCTTCTGACCCTCCAACAGGGCAAATAACAAAGCTGGCTGACCTTGGGTGTTATAGCAATAAGTATAAGCAAGAGCCTCTCTGTATACCATGCCTTGGTATCAACTATAAATATAGGTCTCACTCTGAGAGCAAACAGTTTCTGCACAATATGCTGTTAATTTCAGTAGTTAGAAGAGGTCTAGCTAAAAAGTAAAGTTACTGAACAGAAAATTGGTTCTGTTTTACCTCAAGCCAGGACAAATATTCTCCACTCATTTCTAGCAGTGCAAGAATGTTGATGTTGTTTACCTGGACTTTAGTAAAGCTTTCAACACCATTTCCCACAGCATTCTCCTGGAGAAACTGGCTGCTCAAGGCTTGGACAAGCATATGCTTTGCTGGGTAAAAAACTGACTGGATGGCCAGACCCAAAATTGTGGTGGTGAATGGAGTTAAATCCAGTTGGCGGCCAGTCACAAGTGGTATTCCCCAAGGCTCAGTACTAGGGAGAGTTCTGTTTAATATCTTTACCAACGTCCTGGATGAGGGGATCGGGTGCACCCTCAGTAAGTTTTCAGACAGCACCAAGCTGCGCAGGAGTGTTGATCTGCTTGAGGGCAGGATGGCTCTACAGAGGGATCTGGACAGGCTGGATCAATATGCCAAGGACAATGGTATGACATTCAACAAGGCCAAGTGCCGGGTCTTGCACTTGGGTCACAACAACCCCACACAGCACTACAGGCTTGGGGAAGAGTGGCTGGAAAACTGCCCGGCAAAAAAGGACCTGGGGGTGTTGGTCAACTGCCACTTGAATATGAGCCAGCAGTGTGCCCAGGTGGCCAAGAAGGCCAATAGCACCCTGGCTTCTATCAGAAATAGTGTGGCGAGCAGGACTAGGGAAGTGATCATGCCCCTGTACTCAGCACTGTGAAGCTCCACCTCGAATACCATGTTCAGTTTTGGGCCCCTCACTACAAGAAAGACATTGAGATTCTGGAGCGTGTCCAGAGTAGGGCAATGAAGCTGGTGAGGGGTCTAGAGCACAAGTCTTACAAGGAGCAGCTGAGGGAACTGGCGTTATTTAGTTTGGACAAAAGGAGGCCAAGGCGAGACCTTATCACTGTGTACAGCAACCTGAAAGGATGTGGTAGCGAGGTGGTTGTCCATCTCTTCTCCCAAGCAACAAGTGATAGGACAAGAGCAAATGGTCTCAGGTTATACCAGGGGAGGTTTAGGATGGATATTAGAAAAAATTTCTTCACCGAAAGTGTTATCAAACATTGGAACAGGCTGCCATGTTGTGTAGACATGGTGCTTAGGGTCATGGTTTAGTAGCAGTTTTGGCAATTTTAGGTTGATGACTTGATGACATATCCCCTCCAACCTAGATGATTCTATGATTTTATGATCTCATAAGAAGCTAATGGCTTTAAACTGCCTTGAAGGCTGCCTCATGCCAAATCTAGAGCCAATTCTTAGCCAGCAGAGACCAGACATAAAATAATTTAATTCCAGCAAACACATTATAGAACAGAAAGTCTGTCCTGAGTAGGCCCGGCATGAAGAGATCAGAATAAAGAGGATCTACTTCATATAGTCTTTGAGGCCTAGAGGGATAAACACAACAAGACATCAGCAGTAAAAAAAACCAAAAAAACAAAAGAAAACCTGAATAAAAAGCAAAAGGTCTAAAAAACCTCTGAAACAGGTTTTTCTATAGAAGCTAAAGCCTCCTGGAAACATCACAACACGAGAAAATTTAAATCATATTTTTCTCTGTTTCTACAAGCAATAAATAGCAGCTTGAGGAAAATCTACCAGACAGCTGCCTTATATTCAAAGATGACGACCCATTAGTCAGACAGAGTGTGTGAACTATGAAACTCTATCACAGAAATATCAGGAATATATACTTTGCATAAGAAAATGATAGGCCAACATCCTAGCTGTATTTTCTTTTAAAGACTAAAAAAACAGAAGCACGGATACTCAAGGAAGGGAAATGACAAAACTTTACAGTGAGCTACAAATTAAAAAGTCAGTCCTCTGTTTTGGGACAGTTAAACAAAATTGGTGCAAGAATCGGATTGTAAATTGCCTGGAAGAAAAAAATTAGAAACTTCACAGGAAGCCTTAGAAATAATGCCATTAAAGTAACAGAAACTCCTCAGCCAAGAAAGAGTCACAAAAGAGTCAAACAGCTGTGGGACAATGTCAGCATGATTGAAAACTTGACCTACCCAACAGTTTCCAAATCATAAAGGTGTATAGTGCTCATGAGTCCAAAGGCTTGCTTGACCCCTTCAATGAAGAGCAGCAGGCAACATCAAACCAAGATAGTAAACTGTGCAGAGGAGCATAAAGTTATGGACATACTACAGCACTCAGATTTAAATGCCCTGACATACCTGTAAGTGTTTAACAGTAAGCACAGAATAAAGGTCCCCATGGACCTCTCCAAGAAAAGTAGCTCTCATACTTTTGGGTTTGGTCAAAAGCTGCTATCTCCTTCCTGATACATATAAAAGCTGAGTTAGTCTACACAGAGGAAATGGTATTTTGCCTGTAACTCATCCATGTAAGAAAATTACTACTTTCATAAAAGCTCTTAGGGAATGGCAGTGTCACTTTACTCCTATGTGTAAGGCATTTAATGCCATTCTCAAAAGAAGCACGGTGAACATAGTCTAGATCCTGAGAACATTCCTATTATTGTCTTTTTCAGTTACCAGAATTTAATTCAAGGTTAGAAAATGTACTTGTCAGCTTGATTAAAAATACCCTGGCTTGATGAAATCGAGGCTGCAATTGCCAAAGTAGTTAAACATGAAAATCTGGAGGAACAGGGCCTCTTAAGTAATGACGACTCAGTTCTGAATAGGTCTTTAAAAAGCACCAGAATGGTAGCAAAAGGTGTTATATAAAACACTTTCTAAAAGGATTTTTCATTTAGGGATTAAAAAGGAAAAAGATAAGCCAAGTGCACTATGAACTGAGCTTAAACAGTGGCATTGAAGAATTTTTCAAGGTTCGGTGTGTCTAGAAAAAGGTAGGTAAAATCACACTAGAGAAGTAACAGAGAGAAAACTGATCCCCTTCCAACAAAGCGTGTATATCTTTATTTGACCAGAAAAAGAATACATCTTACTCTTGCACTTCCAAGATAGTTTTTCTAGGCAGAGCTAAAACAAAGCAGTGGACTATGCAAATCAAAACTATTTTTGTCATTAAGCTATAAATGTAGACATATACTTATTATAATGACAAGGGTTTGCCACACAGACATTTTTAGGTTTCTTATTATAGCTCGGACAGAGCCTAGTCTCATTACAGCTTATTTTAAAACCATTGAAGTTCCATGCCTCAGCTCTCTTGATCTTGGATTTCACAAACCTCTGCTTTCCCAAGTATACCAGTGTACAAGCGCAGCAGAAAAAGTTATGGTCTCATCTTTGTACAGTTAAAATGGGCTTGCCAAAGATGGCAACACTGTTTACAGATAAGAAATTACTGACACTAAAAATCAGCTGCCCTGGGGTCCTGTCTCCAGTTAGTCCCCAAATTCTGTACCCTTTGCTATTTTTAGGGCGAAGGGTGAAAAAAGGGAAGGGTGCATATTTTTCAGACATAATTTTCCCAGTTGATTACCATATGGTCTTACAGTTCTTGTACCCGTCCAGTGCAGAGAGATGGGGTGCAGAGGTGTCACACGATAGACTGTTGAGGAAGGTGAGACGGGAAAGGGCTTTTCAACTAGCAGTAACACATTAAATGTGCCTATGCTGAAGTCTAATCTTTTTCACATACCTGCATTGTTGGGTTGAGGACCCAGGCTGCCTTTGCAGAGATTTTTTTCTCAATTTCCCTGCCAAGCACATTACTTGTAGAAAGCACCCATTTCTCAGCCTCATTAACACCAATCTGCCATTCACAGGTTGTCAAATGAGTATCACTTAAAAATTTCTTCTGTAAAGTTTTAACTTCAAGTTTAGCAGATAGCTGAGAATTAGCAATAATGTACATCCTTGTAACTGTGCAAATGACGTTTAGAATTACCATGTATTGCTAAAAAGGCCAGTCTCAATATCCAAACACCTTGCTCCTATATACCTAATGTGGTTATTATCTCAGCTTCTAGTTTGTGCCCTCTTCCACAAAGAGAAAAAAGGCAGCTAGAGATGGCAGACAGACCTAGAGAAAAAAAAGGTTTTCCTGAAAATGGATTTTTTTCCCATCTCTTTTCCCTGCAGTTTGGTAAAAAGCAGAAACTCTGGCTTTCTCTTCTTCCAACCATTTTTCAGGTTTCTGCCACCAGAACCTGCACCTCAGGAAACTGTTCAATACAGATATGAGATTGTCTGAGAATCCTTTCCCTCAGCAAGCTCCTTTGCCTGCCTTAGTGTCACTGGGTTTTGGTGCATCTGTTGTGTGAAATTCAAGCCTGCTGGCTACCTAACTCACAGAACACATAAAGGAATAGTTACCAGAAAAAAAACTGCCAAGTTTTCTTCTAGCCCAAAATCTTGGTTTATATTTCAGAGATGCAATCTTTTAGTTGACTGAACAACAGTGACATACAGCTTCTTCTGCTCTCAATAGCCAGACGAGATCGGTGTAGAGCCTTGTAGACACAGCTGAACTGAAAAAGACCTGGGATTTTCAAGAGAAAAATTCTCCCAAGAGACACAAAGGGTTTTTCTAGGAATTCCATCTGCTGCTTGCAATCTTCATTACAGTAGAAACTGCCTCCTGAAGTATACCATTTGCAAGCTGTTGTCTCTAGTTTATAGTAAGCCATAGAAAGAAAACATTGGCTAAACTTTTTTTCTGTTACCTTTTCTGTTCCATTGTTGTTTTCCATCAGAAACAGAAAACATTTATAAGATGTCATAATAGCATTTAACAAGTTAAACTGTAATTAAAAAAAAAGAAATAATGATTTAAAATCCCTGTAACAATGAAACACAGATCATGGTAGAACACAATAAATTGCAAAGTATCACTGAATGCAAAAGAAGGTAGAAAAACCTTCTTACAACTTTCAAAGGACAAAGAGAAAGTTTGCATTTTTAAAGCTTTCTCAGTTTCCCAGTAATGAGGCAACTTTAGGTAAAATTACAGTACATAGGAAAAGCCAATGAGAGTAGACTCATTAGATCACCCAGTGAGTAAGATTCTGGGATATCCTAACACTCAGCACCCAGTACCTTTTCTCACCACTCAACAGGAAAATAAATTGCATTGCATTTTACAGAATCAGTAACTAAGACAGACATTGTTTCTTTATATGACCTATACCTTTGAATATTAAATATTAATATTATATATTAATTATATTTATTCTTTATATTATATATACTATATAATTAATTCAAATATTTAATATTAATATTAATATTAAACTCATGACATACGCTTTAGAAGCTACATTGGTAGTAAAACTTACATCTTCTTTTTACTATATCCTGAATTTGAGCCACATTTGGCAAGTTGCCCTATTTCTTTCCTAACATTATTCCTGGTTTAATGATGCTTTGTTATTCACTCACTGCCTAGCCACTGAGAGCTTTGTTAAACAGCTCTGCTCCCATAGAGCCTCAAACTGTCCCTTCTCATGGATGGCACAGCTGCAAGGCTCTTCTGTATGTCCTACATGCTATGGAGGAAGAGGCAGAGGGGAAAAAACAGTCATGGATAGGACATTATAGAGCTGATTTTAAAGGACACTGATTCTAAATGTTCAGTCAGGACCTGGGTGTTAGGACCACATACGCTAGTGTGAAATAGCTCTGATGCACATACCATTCCTGTTTCTATAAATTGAAATAGCTCTTGTGAAAGCTCTGGATATGTCCTGATTGCAGGCTAGGAGGTGACAAATACCTGAAAATTTCCCCACGTAACACCTGATTAGTCAGGCTGCGTGGGGGAGAGTGACTTTCACTCCATACGTTCCGTCATACTCAACAGTTTACTTAATGTACCAATACCACACACATTAGCAAAGTACACACCAGAAAAAGCAGCCTTTCATGCATTGCATGTGATCAGAAAGCTGGGACCTCATTTCCTAAATGTTCCATTTTATTTTCTAATTGACTATCAGGGGAGCTCTGAGCAGGGCGTAGGTTCTTTGGCAATTTCACATCTCTCTGGTTCCGTAGCAACAAAGGGTAGAGAAGCAGGCACAAGTTCATCAGTATATATCTGACTCAAATGCTTCATTAATCTGCACACAGTTTAAGATCCCTCCTGGTAACAAATGGATTAAAGCAGGTAGAACTAACATATTCCCCCATCAGCCTTTCTACCGTATCTTCACTGCAGGCTTCATTTCAGATGATTTTGAGAGCGCTTTTCCCCCCTATAAACTTCTTTAAGCAGATCTGCCAGAGCTAATTTCAAAATTAACAATTCTTCTATAATGTGTAGTTCTTGTCAGGCATCATTTCTCTAATAAACTCTCAAAGACAGTAATAGAAGCTTCCACGCTCCTCACTGCATTACACCATGAATACATTGACATTTCATCCAAGTCAGGTTTCAAAGGCTTCAAAATAGATCAAAGCCTCATTGAAAAGGCCTGATATATTCAGGACAGCTACATAAAATCTGTATTTAATCTGAGTTTAATCCAGTAAGATAAAAGACACGCAGTATTTTACAAGATTAAAAATAGAGAGTTTAAAAATCAAAAAAGAAAGATGTTTTCCCAAGAAACCAGAGGAGTTTTACTAGCCACATTCAATACAGAACCATTCCCATCACTGGAGATATTCACTGTTTGTTTGGCCTCTACACTTCTGATCAGAAATAAAAGTTCTCTTTCAACACTTTGCTGTCAATATGTACTTTTATAGCATTCTTTTGGACAACATCATCCTCTAGCGACAGAAGATGTGACTAAGACCACATTCTGCTAAAGCTGTCTGAGCTCAATATGTGCGTGGAAAGCTTTGTACAAATCCTCACTTCAGCGGGGGGTGAGAGTACATCACAACTTCCACAGAATTTGAAGCATATGGAATCAAGTCCATAATGAATTCTACTCTGTATCATATTCCGAGAAGAAATATGGCATTAAAAAGAAATTTCTTTCTCCTCTGCATCCAACAATGCATACTCCATAAAACTTCAAGAAACTGCATATAGTCCCCTACTACTGACTAAATTGAAAGCACCTTGCTCTGTGACCCCTTTTTATTAAAGCAGGTGCACTTCATAGGAAAATTGGTTCAAATTCCTTCACAAGTAACAGGATTCTTTTTTTTTAATCACAAGAAAAACAATAATAGTGAAAGCACAGAAATTTGTTTTTCTTTAAGAATTTTAAAGACACAAAAATGGTGCTCTGAATAACACTTAATTATGATGAAGATTAGCAAACAGTGAAGAAGAGTGACTAGGAAAAGGAATAAATTAAACACATTGAGCCAAGTTCTACTCCTAGGTATGCCTCTGGCTCAGTACAGTAATTTAAAGTGTGTATTAATTATCACTATATGACACTGTTGGTCATAAACAACAAGGTTTTCTGTACTACTTCTCTTTTTAGTTCTTTCGGGCCACTAAGTAGTTAGTGAGCACTGGAGGGGAAGATACTGGGCTAAATCAAAGGATGAGCTCAGCTGGCTAGTTAAGGTTCCTCTTTGTATTTGTCTTTGACTACTAAAATGCACCTTGTTCCAGCATTCACTTTACTTCTCCGTGTGGCAGTAAGCATTTAAATTGATATAATTTACATACTTTCCAGGTGCAACATTATGTCAACTTTATTAAGATATGGGTACAAGTTACTCCTGGGGAAATTCGAATTGGACACAAGAGGAAAATTTTTCACAGTGAGAACAGTCAGCCACTGGTATAATCTTCTCAGGGAAGTGGCAGATTCCCCAACATTGGTCACTTTTAATATTCAGATGGACAGGGTGCTGGGCCTTATTGTCTAGACCGTGCCTTTGCCAAGAAAGGTTGGACCAGATGATCTTTGAGATCCTTTCCAACCTGGTATTCTACGATTCTATGAAAATGCCACAATAGATTCACCTTTCAATTTGATGCATTTTTAAGTAGTTCCTCCTTTGTGGTTTGTGGTCTTGTTTTCACTCAAGAAACAGTAGTAATTTAAATATTGTCTTGTAGATACTTTTTGAAAAATAAATTTGTCAGCCATATCAAATATTTTTTGAAAGCCAAGTTCTAATTAACAGCAAGTGACAAAAAATCAGAAAGTTTGGGACTTTTTTTTTTTTT